>RCUC01169818.1:0-51879 GCA_003697995.1 Taxidea taxus jeffersonii
GTGTCTTCAGGTCTAAGATGAGTTTCTTGTAGGCAGCATATTGATGGGTTTTGTTTTTTTATCCATTCCGAAACCCTGTGTCTTTTGATTGGGGCATTTAGCCCATTTACGTTCAGGGTAACTATTGAGAGATATGAACTTAGTGCCATTGTATTGCCTGTAAGGTGATTGTTACTGTATATTGTCTCTGTTCCTTTCTGATTATACTTTTAGGGTCTCTCTTTGCTTAGAGGACCCCTTTCAATATTTCCTGTAGAGCTGGTTTGGTGTTTACAAATTCTTTCAGTTTTTGTTTGTCCTGGAAGCTTTTTATCTCTCCTTCTACTTTCAATGATAACCTAGCTGGATAAAGTATTCTTGGCTGCATGTTTTTCTCATTTAGTGCTCTGAATATATCATGCCAGTTCTTTCTGACCTGCGAGGTCTCTGTGGATAAGTCTGCTGCCAATCTAATATTTTTACCATTGTATGTTACAGACTTCTTGTCCCGGATGCACAGAAATCAGTTGCATTTCTTTACACCAACAACAAGACAGAAGAAAGAGAAATTAAGGAGTCAATCTCATTTACAATTACACCCAAAACCATAAGATACCTAGGAATAAACCTAACCAAAGAGGCAAAGAATCTATACTCAGAGAACTATAAAGTACTCATGAATGAAACTGAGGAAGACACAAAGAAATGGAAAAATGTTCCATGCTCATGGATTGGAAGAATAAATATTGTGAAAATGTCTATGCTACCTAAAGCTATCTACACATTTAATGCAATGCCTATCAAAATCCCATCCAATTTTTTCAAAGAAATGGAACAAATAATCCTAAAATTTATATGGAACCAGAAAAGACCTCGAATAGCCAAAGGAATATTGAAAAAGAAAGCCAAAGTTGGTGGCATCACAATTCCGGACTTCAAGCTCTATTACAAAGCTGTCATCATCAAGACAGTATGGTACTGGCACAAAAACAGACACATAGATCAATGGAACAGAATAGAGAGCCCAGAAATAGATCCTCAACTCTATGGTCAACTAATCTTCGACAAAGCAGGAAAGAATATCCAATGGAAAAAAGACAGCCTCTTCAACAAATGGTGTTGGGAAAATTGGACAACCACATGCAGAAAAATGAAATTGGACCATTTCCTTACACCACACACGAAAATAGACTCAAAATGGATGAAGGACCTCAACATGAGAAAGGAATCCATCAAAATCCTTGAGGAGAACACAGGCAGCAACCTCTTCAACCTCAGCTGCAGCAATTTCTTCCTAGGAATAACGCCAAAGGCAAGCGAAGCAAGGGAAAAAATGAACTATTGGGACTTCATCAAGATCAAAAGCTTTTGCACAGCAAAGGAAACAGTCAACAAAACCAAAAAGACAACTGACAGAATGGGAGAAGATATTTGCAAACAACATATCAGATAAAGGGCTAGTATCCAAAATCTATAAAGAGCTTAGCAAACTCAACACCCAAAGAACAAATATCCAATCAAGAAATGGGCAGAGGACATGAACAGACATTTCTGCAAAGAAGACATCCAGATGGCCAACAGACACATGAAAAAGTGCTCCACATCACTGGGCATCAGGGAAATACAAATCAAAACCACAATGAGATACCACCTCACACCAGTCAGAATGGCTAAAATGAACAAGTCAGGAAATGACAGATGCTGGCGAGGATGTGGAGAAAGGGGAACCCTCCTACACTGTTGGTGGGAATGCAAGCTGTTGCAACCACTCTGGAAAACAGCATGGAGGTTCCTCAAAAAATTGAAAATAGAGCTACCTTATGACCCAGCAACTGCACTACTGGGTATTTACCCTAAAGATACAAACGTAGTGATCCGAAGGGGCACGTGTACCCGAATGTTTATAGCAGCAATGTCCACAATAGCCAAGTTATGGAAAGAACCTAGATGTCCATCCACAGATGAATGGATAAAGAAGAGATGGTATATACATACGATGGAATACTATGCAGCCATCAAAAGAAATGAAATCTTACCATTTGCGATGACATGGATGGAACTAGAACGTATTATGCTTAGCGAAATAAGTCAACTGGAGAAAGACAACTATCATATGTTCTCCCTGATATGAGGAAGTGGAGATGCAATGGGGGTGGGAGTTAAGGTGGTAGGAAAAGAAAAAATGAAACAAGATGGGATTGGGAGGGAGACAAACCAAAAGAGACTCTTAATGTCATAAAACAAACTGAGGGGGGGAGGGGAAGGGGTTGGGAGAGGGTGGTGGGGTTACATTATATGTTTAAATAAAAAAGTTTAAAGAAAAAAATAATAAAAAAAAAGAGAGAGAAAGTATTTCATAAGCAGTTAAAAAAACAAAAGGGCAAATTCCAGGTTAGTTTCAATTGCTAATTACTGTATGTGGCATTTAAGAGAAAATTTTCACAGGGAAGCAATATGGCATATTCCAAATGAAGTAGACAAAAAGATAAAATATTCGAACAGAGCTCAATCAGTTTTTATAGCACTACCTTTTTAACATTTATTTTAAAGGCAACATAAGAGTTTTTAAAGATACTCCACAGGTCATTTCATTTGCCTCAAAAACTATGCTATCTGAACCTCCCTCTCAATTTTGCTATGTACCTAAAACTGCTCTACAAAATAGTCTATTAAAAAACTTTGCTATCTTTAAAAAAAAAAAAACAAAAAACAGAAACACCTCCCACAAGAGAAGATGGAAAGGGAGATCCTCAGAATTCTTCTATCGGGGTTGACCCTCCCTTCCCCTACTTGACCATGTGAGTCTCCGACTTATTTCCTGCTTATGGGGCTCTCTGTTTTTCATAAAGTGCCTCTGACTTAATTCGGAAACACCTGCCTCATTCAGCCATCCCTCAGTGAGGACACCACCCCCCAACACACTCCTCATGGGACTGGACTCCTGCATGCCTGACCCTTGTCTAGGAACTGAAGACCTGACCAACAGACCACTACACCCTCATCAAATGACTCATCTGCTGAAACAAGGAGACCAACTTCACCCCACAAGGAGTTTGACCCTTTACCTAAGGACTCAGTCCAGAAAAGCCTGCTGCTTCTCCACCAAGGCCAGGAAAGTCAAACAGGTTTAACTGAACTCCAACTTAGATGAAGGCAATAGAAATAAATACTCATGAAATGGAAGTTGAGGCCTGAGGGAAGAAGAGCACTGGAATTTTTATGCATTTGAATGAAATAATAATAATAATAAAAACTGCCCAACAGTTTCCTGGTGAAAATCAACAGCAGAAACAGGAGCTTCTTCATTCACATCCACTCAAAACAAAATGGCAGAGGATCATGGGTACATCAATCACCATGTGGCAGAAAAATACAAGAACTATCTAACTATTGGGTGGTCCTTCTCAAAGGAGAGTTGTCAGATCCATCTGACTTTGATCTCTCATTCACAGAAATAGCCTGGAGAAAGTTCTCCACCCCATAAAAATAATAAATCTCAGAAGCCACACACTCTGAAGGCCAGAAATCACCTCTGGTGAGAAATTCTCTTTTCCAACACACTAAGCAAACATTAACTGTTCGAATGCGGGACTGGAAACACCATAGTGAAAGCCCAAAGGGACAGAAGTTCCACACTACAAATCTCAGGGGTTGGAAAAGACAGAGGAATCGGAAGAAGAGGGAGGTAGGATCTACTATTCCATGCATCAGAAAGACCGTATTGCCGGCAGTCCTTCGGAGCAACTGGCAAGCATTAATATGAACATTGAACCCAGAAACTGAATCTGACTATGTCTGTTCTGGTCTCAGGGCAAAACAAGAAGAGCATATATAAATAAAAATGTCTGTAAAAATGTGAGAACCTTACTGGTATCAAATTCTTTCAATTCTTGGTAAAACTCATGAACAAAGACATTCTAGGTGACCATGTACACGTAAAAGATTACTGATTCATAGGAACATATGCAAAATTAGCACGTAAACCAAAATGTATCATTCTAGAGCAAAAAATAGCCCCACAAAGTAAGTGGTCTCCTTTCTCTCATCTAGTTCTTTGTGGAGTTACACAAGCGGTTAGCATCTCTCATCTGGTCATAAAGCGAAGTGTATGGGACCAGATGACTTGGCCTTGAGTCTTAGCTCCACCACTTGGTAGCTACTGTTGGACTCTGCTAAGACATTTTCTCTTACTGAGCTTCGGTTTTCATTCATAAAGTGGAGTTGATCGATAGGACCCAGCTCACTGGCTATCTTGGAGTTAATTAAATTAGATCATGGGCATACAGTTCTCTGGCCATGACAATCCCTCTACACGGAGCGTTATTACAAATATGTGCACATACATGTATCATGTTTATGGTCCATATATTCTCAATTTATATGGTAATGAATGTTGGTAAATGTTAACTTCTTAGTCAGGGACTTGGGTAAATCATTTAAATCTGAGCTTCAGCTTCTCGATCTGTAAAACAGATATTGTGCCATTTATCCAACCTACATTCTACAGATTTCCCACCCAAATGAGAGAGCTCGTCCGCCCAGTTTCCGTGGTGCTTTGCTCACTGGTTTGGTAGGGTTACTTTAACAAACTACCACAAAGCACCAACCTGGCTTAAACAACAGAAGCTCCAGAAGGTTCTGGAGGCTAGAGCTCCAAGATCAAGGTGTCGGCAGGGTAGGTTCCCTCCCAGAGCTGTGAGGAAGAAGATGATGCCACTTCTCCTAGCTTCAGGTGGGTTGCTGGCAATCTTTGGGGTTCTGTGGTTTACAGAAGCACCACCCCAACAGCTGCCTCCATCTTGACACAGCATTCTTGCCATGTGTCTCAATGAAAATTCCCTTTTTTTATAAGGACAGTAGTCACACTGGACTAACACCCATTCTAATGACTCTGTTTTAACTTGATGACTTCTCTGAAGATACTTTCACCAAATCTTGTCACACTCTGAGGTACTGGCACTTAGGACTTCCACATGACGCAATTTAACCCATACACCATGATTCATCAAAAGAGCGAGGAAATCAAGGAACACAGAGAGAGTGCAAAGTGGCCCCCACGTTTTGGTCCAAGAGAATTCTAATTCCTAGACCCCTGTGCAAGTCCAAATGGTTGTTTCTGCAACACAAGTCTATTTTGTCCATGGGCAGGATGGCCAGATAGAACATCCAGTTCAATGTGAATTGCAGATAAATGACGAGTAACTTTTCAGCCTAGGTATGTCCCAGGATCCTCTTGTATTTTCACCTGCTAAAGCTGACACCCGACCCACAGCAGTGGGCTGCTTGGTGGATTACCACACTGAGCTAGCCTCTCAGGGTCAGGCTGCATCACCTGAACTTTCCTGATAAGAATGACTGTGGTGCTTGTGATCCACACAGATTCCCAGACTCCACCCCCGGCCCAGAGAATCAAGACCTTCCACGGAAGGAGTCTGGAAAGCTAGAGGTTTAACCTGCAGCCAAGGTGATTCCTGTTCCCAAAGGCACGTGGGAAGCTCTGGATCTGACGAGGACAAAGAAGAGCTCAGGAGCTGTTAGTAGAAGAGCTACAAGAATGATCAAATCAAAACAAAATCTAGAAATAAACAGCTGAGAATAATAAACATTCTTCTAATTTAGAACATGAGAATGAAGGAAACAGGAGTAGGTAACCACAAATAATTAATGCTTGCCTCCTGGCGAGTTGGGAGTGGGCATGATAACTGCGTGAGTCAGACTGTTTTCTCCTGGGTGCTCTCCGCCAGGTACAAACCTGCGAAACTCAGGTGGCCCGAGAGCCGAGGCTGCGTCATGGTAGAAAGGAGGAGCTGCTGTTCTGCGCCCCTGGCTGGATACCTCTGCCTCCACCTGAGGCCTGCCCAGGAGTCTGCACCCATGGCCTCCAGACGCTTAACCTCCCTGGCACTGGGAAATTCTCCTTCTCCCTACAAGGGGAGGATCTGTGGGCAGAACGCCACCTCGTCTGTGGGTGGTCTGGGTACAGCTCCAAGGACTGAAACATGCTGCAAACAGGGAGAAAAAAATAACAAGCAAAAACCAGGGCAAATGCCACGTTCAAATACAATCTGTGTTTTAAGTTGATTTAATGAAGCACCTAAAGCATTTAAATATATCTCAGTGACAACACACCCAATAATAGTTTAGATATGAAGACCACAGGCCTTTTTAAGAAAGGTATCATTGGTCCACAAAACTTAATTACAGTGAATAAGATTTGTTTAACTCTAAAAGGTGCTGCACTATGACATATTCTTTGATCCCTTCATCAATTCTGATGACCTAATCCCAATTTTAATCTTGTATTAGATATTTGGGAATGATTCCCAAGCTCTATGTAATTTGAACTTTGTCCCACAAAGGCTTAAATTTGACAAGAGCATCATACACACAAATCACACACAAGACACAGACGTGCACATTTTCATCACACTACAGCTAATTTTAGCTTTCAGATTTTAATTTACAGTGTCTGACTTTTTACTTAATATACTTTTGTTTGTTAGAAAAGGATGCAGCAACAACAAAGGAGAAACAACCAGAAAGCTTAAAAATTTATTAAGACAGATCCATATCATATCTAATACTCATTCAGATATACTGTAGCAAGACATCCAAGGATAGAATTTCTATGACAAAAATGAATAATATTCTTATAACTACAGCTAAACCAGGACTATCACCAAAAATATAAATGAAGTTTCCTCTTCGAAAAATATCCAAGAACTAAGAGCATTTAAATTTTAATAAAAAGATTCTGTCACATTACAATTGCACTGAGACAGACCTCAGTGGAATCAGACTTAATACGTAACAACGTAACACAGGGAATCTCTTCATCAGAAGACTGTTACTCAGGATAAAAATGTTTATTAAAAGTTAAGTTCTTGCTAACTGGAGAAAACCTTTTTCCCTAAGGACATGGTAATATCTGAAGATTGTAGAATGTGTCTTAGTTTTCACATACATTATTTCTCTTAATCTTCATAAAAAAAGAATGTAAGGATAGAAAAATTAAATATTTATATAAAGTCTCACAGCTGGATTATGACACAGCCAGTACAAAAACCTGGATCGGGTGATGTCTACTCTGGTGGGCCTTTTCATTTGCTTACCAATGAAGATTCAAGAAGGAAGCCACTGTAATCATTCATTAAACTTGTATCTATAATTCCTATGTATCTTAAAGAAAATATGACTTTTTTAACCAATACTAAATATTTTCAGGTAATTTTACTTAGACCCATCCAAATCTAATCAAGACATACTCAATTCTTACTAAATTCATCGTACATAATCAGGTCTGCCATTTGTCTTCTAGTGAAAAATACATTAGCCTTTCTTTTGTCTCCATTCAGTAATTCTAATTAATGTGAAGTGCTAGGAAAGAAGGTCAGCTTTTAGGAGCGCCTGTTATTCAGATCCCATAGGTGGTGGTTTTCTGTCTCCAAGGGCTCAACTGGAAGCCTCCAAAGGTTCTTCCGGGCTCAGTCCTGGGTTAAAGCTGGCCCAGGGAGGGATGCTCCCAAGGGAAGGAGGCTTCACAGATGAAGCGGCACCACCACTCTCTGCGAGAAGGTCGCCATGACCAGAAGGGGGGTGGGGTGGGGACAAAGACGCAGAGATGCCAGCAGGCACCGGGCTAGCCTCATTCTCCTCCACGTTGCTTCCAGCGATGTAGAGGCAAGCTGGCCCTACTTTTGGCCAACAGGAGCCCAAGGCCTACCACCACATGTGGGGCAGCAAGCCCACAGAGGTGACTTCTCCTTCGCTATCCACTGTGCCTGGCTTCTGATTCCCCACTGTACCCTCCCAGCCCAACTCCACTGCCCCCCGCCCAACACTGTGGAAGTCCTAATTCCCATAATGAATCCTTTATCCAGTAACTCACAGTGGTTCCAGTTCCCTTGCCTGACCCTTGACTCATACAGCTACTGACTAGACCACAATTGTGAGAGGATTAGCCCAGGATTTTCCCCCAGTTACTATTCTTGTCTTCAGAGTCAATCTAAGACTACTTTTTCCAAACTTAAAAAGGTTTATGTTTTCATGACAAAATAAAGAAAGCCCAACCTGCCCTGTGATGTGAATCCACGGGGACTTTCATAGAGTAACATGAGTTTCTGGGGGTGGTTACAAGCACTTTCAAATAAACCATTTTTTATGTAGAAGCACCACCTCTGTTACCAGCATTTTCTCCCCTTCTCTGTTACTATGTGCAAGTATATGGAAAATACAATCATGATTAAGCAATCAAACTAAAGCATATAGGAGTAGAAAATCATCTCATTTTTTTCAATAAATATATGAGGGCACCATAAAAGCAGCAAAGCTAAAAGAGGGAACATCAAGACCAATCTCCGAAGGCTTCTAAAATGATGCATATTACTAATGCTCAATTATAAAATCTCAAAGGAACTCAGGCTGAGTAAAGTAATGAGCATGCATTTACCGACTCCAGCAGCACTTTATTCAAGAACACATCTCCAAATAATGATGCTTGGGAAGATTAAAGGAGATAGTGTTTCAAAGACTCACATCCTCAGAAGAGCTTTGAAATAAAAATTAAGATATTCAGCATTAAAGGGGTATGTGCGCGTGTGTGTATGTGTATCTTGAATCTGTGCATTCTTCTCCAACTTCACTGCCACCGCACTAGGTCTAACAACATGATTTCATCAAATAGCCTCTTGTCTGATCTCTGCACTTAAACTCTGGATCCCAGCAAAGTGTTCTCCACGCTGCAGCTTCTCATCTCTTAGAAATGCAAACCAGATGATGTCACCTCACTGCCTGGAGCCTTTGAATAAAACCTCCCATTGTTCCTAGGAGAAAGGTCAAAATCCTTCATCTGCTATCGGTTATAAAGGTAAGGGTGATTCACAGTGGCAGAAGTAAGGCGAGTGATTACTCTTGGTAAGTGACTGAAGTGTAAGAAAATGCTTTCTTAGCGGCTGGGAATGTCCTGTTTCTTAATCTGCATGCTGGTTCCGTGTTTCATGTGTCTTGATTTTAGTTTGTAAGAATCATGAAACTTGTACCATTATGATTTGTGCATTTTTTGGTATATATGTTCCATGTATAAAAATATTAAACAAAAATCCAGAGGGGGCGGAACCCAGACTTTGCAAATAAAGGTAATGACTCCCACACCGCCACTCTCGTATCTGTACATCAGATAAAAGAACCCCTTAACCTGCGTATCTTCTAGACCACCTGCTGCTCACACACTAGTCCTCCCCACACCAAGCAAGCACTAGTGCGGGTGTCCTCTCATCATTCCAGGGGCACCCTAAACATTCCTATTTTAGTACATGAGCCTAAACAGACATTACCTCGTCAGTGATGGGAGGACAGCACACTGATTTTCAGCACATGCCTGCGACTTAAACTACTGTGGATGACACAAGCCCTTCGGGATAATGCTTTTCCATTTAATTTTAATATTTAACTTTCAGGGAAAAACTACCGTACAAAAGATGGTATTCTATCACATGTTCATAAACAATTTCCTCGAAGAATGTTGTCCCTTTTCTCACGTTTTTGCATCCCGTTACTTGAGCAGAGATATAACAGTAAGATTTTGAAAGAGTTTCTGTGTTGCCCTCTTTTACCAAGAAATCCATTAGCAAAAGCAAGGTGATTCCACGAAGAGAAAGTTGGAAAGGACTCTACCTTACAGGTGTTATTTAAAAGTGACAGTTCTGACAAGGGAGCAGATGTTTCGAGCGGAAGCTCTCTGAAGAAGCGTACAGGTAATGACACTCAGCCTCATCATGAAACTCAACAGCAGCCTTTTTCACTCAAGTAGCCTATGGATGATGTGCCCCGAGCAATACCTACTTGTGGGGATGGTGCTTCAATCTGCATACTGCATCAGAGCATGCAATATTTAAAGTGAAAACACGGGAGGCCACGTGACTTTGCTGATTAGGATACAAGCCTTGAGCTCCTCACCGTTTACTAAAGAAGCGAGATCCGCACAGAAGTGTATTGCGACAGCCGCTTGGAGACTATCTTTTATGTAGCAGGAGATACCAAAAAATTGTTGTCATAACACCATTTTACCTACTTGGAAACCTGCGTTAGTGGATTCTAGGCATGTGTTTACTTACAGCTTCTCCTGAGTATTGGGCCGAATGCTTACCATCTGAGGAAGCAAGCCAAATGCTCTATGGGTATAAACTGAAGGGGGAAGGGCCGTTCAACCTTGAGCTTCTGCGAACAAAAGTTCACGCAGGTAAAATTTAAGGCCTAAATTACTGGGAAGGTCAAGTATAACTTCGGCTGTTCCCCAGGGTATTAAGAACGGAGGGCCCAGCAGCATCTCTAGTCATCTAGCATTTTATCAGTGCTTAAAGCTAACAAGGCACTTTGTGCACGTCTCCCAGGACCCCTCTACTTCTGTTTCTTCATCCACAAATGCTGATGTTAGTAACAGCTTCAAAGGATCACGGTGAGATTAAAATTGAAATTAGTGCAATGTAAAAGACTTAGGGTGTGAAACGTGGTAAATATTATATCCCCAGTAAATGGTTTTTAAAAGCAGCCTGTTCATAAGATTCATTGCACCAGGCACTAGATACGCTCTGCCATGAACAGGACACCCCATTAAGAGGATGCAGTGTGAGGAGGGAGCTGGAGAACTGGAGGAGGAAGGGTCGTTCCAGCAGACTGTCTTGTCTAGTGAACCCCTCTGTTCACCAGAACTAGTTCTAGAACGTGCTCAAGTCACCGGGCCCCTCTTGCTCTCAATTTCCATGCAAAGAATATATGGAATTTAGTAAGACCATGTCCAAAATGCTCCTTGGCACTAGTAGCTTGAATGGGGGGAGTTCTGGGAACCATATTTAATCTTAGTATAAGTCACTCTGAGCAAACACATATTAGGAGGAAATTGTTTTACAAAAGGTTTCATCACAGGATTATCCTAAATACAGAATCACTCATTTATGAGAATAAGAAAATACTTAGGTATGATTGACTTTACAAAACATTATTTTATTCAATAATCTTCAGGATGGTATTATTTAAATACTGTCTAGTTTATCAGGACTCTCGGTAAGTGTTCCTAATCCTACTAAATCCAATGTACTTAAAAAGAGACATTGGGTTTCCATCTCTTAGATCTCAGATGCCAAGAAAAACAGTCCTTAGTCAAGAGTAGGCCACTTTGGAACAATTACAGTATTTCTATAAATATGAGTTCACTCCCGAGTGGAACCTATGGAAGCCGAAGCAGGAGACCCCTCTCAGAATGAGCACAATGAAGTCAATCTGCTCTAGTCATTACTGTCTAATCTGCCTAAAAAATCTCATTCGGACTAGCTTGACTAGAGAGGAATAGCAGGAGAGACAGGGAAAAAAAAGGGAGAGAGAGACAGAGATAAGAACAGAGATCAAGGACCATGAAGGACCAAGACAGTAGTTGGAGCTACAGAGAAGACGTACAAATCGACGAGAGACAAAGGCAGAGATCTGCAGAAGCAAATGAAGCAAAACCCAGACTGGGTAAAAACAGCAAAAAGAGCCCATGTAGTCCCCCATTGCAGAATCCAGGTGTCACAAACTAAAATAAATCCAAAAGTAACTGGACTATTCTTCCCCACTGGAAGAAAATGAGGAAAAATCTGTTGATTAACAAGACTATACCCTACAGAGCAGCCACATTTTCATGGAATTCTCTGTAGATTCAGAAACTTAATTTCATCAATTCATCAGACCTTGACTGAGTCATATAATCCAATCTTCAACAGACTGATGTATTAGTTATGAAGCCATTTAACTGAAAAATGAATAAATAAACCACAATAAAAAAATAACAGCCACCAACATATCCTCTTACTGTGTAGCACCAAAACCACCAAGTGCTTTAACTAGGTTTTTTTTTTTTTAATTATTTTATCACAGGGAGGGAGGAGGAATTGATTCATGTTAATTTTAAGAAAAAAAATTTATGGACGTTCGCTATAAAAAAATTCCACACAATATAAAATTAAAATAACTAAATCTTACTACTGAGAGATAACCACTTAGATGTTTTGTTTCAATCCAGTCTTTTTTTATAGACACATAGAAACACCATTCTTCCTTAAATAATTGCATAAGATTGTTAGTCCCTTACAATAAAATCTGATTTATCATCTGATGATAAAAATTGAAGATCTGGTAGGAAAGAGACACAAAATGAAGAGTTATTTCTAGGAAGACTTTCCTAACAGATAGTTGTTTTTCCATAATGCAGATACATATGCTGTTGGAGGTACCTGATCGGCACCAGATTCCCAAGGTCAAAGAGGCCCTGACATGTGGCCTCACTCTCCATCTGGTCTGGAGAAGGGCGACAGCCTACCCTTGCAGGGGCACAGCATCCCAATCACTTCCTCCTCCGAGCCTGAGTCTGCCCACCCGTGTGACTGGGCTCTTCACTTCACCTGGATGTTAGCGGCTCTTCTTGGAAGCTCCATGTGACTCACATCATTTCCAAACAACTGCCCCAGCTGAAACATCTCTAAAGAAAGGGGAAACAGACTGGGGTCTTCTTGGAGACCAAGGCTCAAGCCAATAATACAAAGTAACCGACATGGTGTTTCCAGCTCTTTTCACATGATGGGCGGCAGTGGGAGATGGAGAGGAGAGTGCCAGCCTTCACCCTTCTCCACCCACAGTTGGGTTTGGTCTAAGAAGGTCATCCTTTCTATAAAGAGAATCACATCTCCCATGGAAGCTGGCTTTCTAACACTTTAAATTAATCACCTGGACCATTTCAAATCAACATAATTAGTGTAGCAATCCTGAAACCAGCAGAACTTAAAAATCAGTTTCCAAATTATTAGATACATTCAGCCAAGACAGCCAGACTTCTCAGCACTCTGCCTAGCAGGTCGTATCACATACTCATCCATCTTTTAAGTGTCAGTGTTGGGGGCACCTGCAGAGCTCAATGGGTTAAGCCTCCACTCTTGATTCCAGCTCGGGTCATGATCTCACTGTCACGAGATCAAGTCTTGCATTGGGCTCCACAATCAGAGGGGAGTCTGCTTCTCTCCCTCTGCCCTCTCCTCCTGCCACCAACTCACACATACTCTCTCTCTAAAATAAATAAACCTTTGAAAAAAATATAATAAATGTCAATTTTAAACAGATTTTTTAAAAAATTCACTACTGGGGCACCTGGGTGGCTCAGTGGGTTAAAGCCTCTGCCTTCAGCTCAGGTCATGATCCTAGGGTCCTGGGATCAAGCCCACACTGGGCTCTCTGCTTAGAGAGCCTGCTTCCCCCCCCCCCTGCCTGTCTCTCTGCCTAATTGTGATCTCTGTCTGCCAAATAAATGGATAAAATATTTTTTTAAAAATTCACTACTACTAATAGGAGTTCCAAGTCTAAAGTCCTATTTATTTTCCTTTAGAGGTAGCATGTCTGAGTAAAAAACCATTTCTGAGACCCAGCCTCTGAACTCAGGAACATGTTAACCTGATTGAGTTGAACATAACTGATAGTCCCAAGGCCACAGTTCTCTGAGAAGAGGTAGGGAATCATTATCATGGCGATTTCTCTGGCTCCACACTCCATACCCAACTTGGTAACATCTAGGAGCCTCAGGCTCCAACAGTGAGGTAGAGAAGCCTAAACCACATTTAAATGTTAACTGAAAAATGAAAAAACCATGTTAATTTGATGAGTTCACAAATCAAACTCAACCATATACATTTATTTCTCAACCACAAAACCCAATCCATGGCTTTCATTACTGAGTTACGGTATTCTTTATCCTTTATTTAACAGCGCAAAATACTCGTCTAACGAATTGTGAAAATGTGCATTTTATATCGAAGGGACATAATGTAAATATTTTACTTGAGGCTTTTACCAAGGCGTCATTACCTATTTTCCCACATCCCATTGTTAAATTTCATAAGATGATTTCAAAAGGAACGAGATTACTTCCAAGTTCCAATCTCTTAATTTTGATCTGTCAGTGCTCCCTTTCAGTGGTGGCTCAGAATGCTGATTTTCCTTTCACGGAGCTCCAGGGGTACCGGAGAACAGGCTGTATGGGGCAGCCTATTGGAAGCTGTAGTAAAAACAGGAAAGTAAGTCTTGCAGCTTCCTCAAAAGGGCCGCTGGGTACAGAAAGTAGAGAAAGATGATTTTAAGGAGAGACTATGAAAATCCGCATACTTCCCCAAGGCAGTCCTGCCTCTGAGTGTGTATTTGGGCTTGCCTTAGGTGGGTTACTATGGAAAGCCATTCCCTTTCTTTCCAGGAATGATTATAAATAGTGGCAGTTCAATAAAGCCGAAGAGAAAGAGGCTTGACGAACCACCACAACTGCCCACGTTAGGTGTTCCTAGAGAACGGAAATATCCTAAAGGAAATGACCAACCCAGTGATGCTAAATTCCTCCTTGAAAAAATGCCTCACCGCCTGTCTGTCCGTCTAGTTACCCACGTACCCATCATATCACACAAGGACAGAAAAGGTCTTCGAACTTTCCTAAGTAGAAAATCTCTGATTTGCATCATGCAAAATTCTTAAAAAAAAAAAAAAAAAACCTTAAATTTTAGACTTTAAAAAATTTAAGGCATGGATGTGTTTTCTCCAATCACTATTTGAAGAATTATGTACTATATGTTTGAAAGCACAACAAAAAAAGAAAAAAGTATAAAATGTAAAATCAGAGATTAATCTCCCAATTTCTAATCACAGTTAATTTAAGACCACCTGAATGGTACGGTAAGAATAAAAGAATTTTTGTTAAATACATACACTGATTTATAAAACAATACTTAACTAAGAAGTAGTAATACTGATTTTTTAAGGAATCGAACAGGTGAGGTTAATCATGCCCTGAACGAGGAATTACTCATCAGATTGACTCCAACATCTCATTGGAGATACTTAGTACACAGCCAATAAGCAAACCAACTACTAATGTCCTTGACAACAACTGCATTCTCCTCTTGATTACAATGCACTTAGTACACGATTACATGTCAGGAAGTTTAAAACGTGTTTCCTGTCTGTGTATTTACATTTCATTTACAATCACACCGCCTGAATGCTTTGACAAGGATTGTTTGGTTAGCATGAAATAGTGTTCATTTCTGTCCTGGTAAGAAATGTTCAGTCACATGCCCAATCTTTTTGCTCACACTGCGACACTAGTCCTTCTCTCCCCTCCCCCCATCAGTTCTGATGCACTTGGCCTGCTGTTAAGCCCCTTCCACACATCTCATTTGACTCCTACGATGAGTCCATGAGGTTAGTCTGGTCAGTATCCTCACTTTGCAGACAGGCAACTGACAAGAGAGTTAAATAATAACTCTTCCAAAGTCATGTAGATTCAGCAAACAGAAGTGATTCACCCGACTGCAGAAGTAGTTGGAACCATTACACATTCGACACACAACCAAAGAGAAAAGCCAGGAAACAATGCAGATAAATGCAGCTAAGTACACAACAGAAAATTATGCAATATGGCAAATATGCCTTGAAACTGACATTATTTTCCCCCAGGGTCAGGTCCTCCCCATTCAAATAACCCAGCCTCCACATTCCATAGATCCTTTCCTCTTTATCATAATTATTGAAAAACAGTTGCTACAGGCATGAGATCTAAACTGAATACGCCAGGCACCGTTTAGATGCACAGTGTGAAGGCAGGTGCATTGAACCCTATTGTTCCTTTGCTCCGAGGCAAGCAAAAGGCCGCAAACACCTCATTGGCAGTAAGCTATAAACGGCATTTGGTGCAGCAACTTGAGTGAATCATGATTAACTTACGGACTCCAGTCAAAATCCCAAAGAATTTAGTACCTGATTAAGATGTCCTAATGTGCTTCTCTTGTGATGCCAAGTCAAAAACATTAGCTATTAAAAATGAGGCTGCACAAAGGGCTGCGTAGTTGGGATCATTCCAGACCCACCTGTAATAGTCATGCTAGTCTGCTTTCAACAGCTGTTTCTCCTTACCTGAGGTGAGGCAGGTGCAGGACAAAAGCAGCGAGCAACTCTGCACCTGCTCCCGCAAATTCAGCTCAGGTAAATCAGTAACGCTGGCCTTTGGGAGCCTGTCGCCAAGAGCAGGTGTTTAGTGGAAGACCTGGAGATTCTCATCCACTTGACTTCGGCGCTGCTGAATTTCACTCAAATTACCCAATGTGATCAGACTCTATGAACACAGATGCTTGAGGCAACCGCTTCCTGAAGGGTGGGTTTGCCTAGAAAGACCCCGTCAGAACATACATGGACAGGATCTTAGGCCAAAGGAGACGCAGAGAGCTAATGAGGGAAATGAAAACTCCTTACATCAATTTTCAAGGAAGAACTGCTTTATTAACTCCGGAAATTGTGCAGATGAAGAAGGCTTATAAGTGTATATCGTAACTTTTTTTTCCTAAAGATTTTTTATTTAATTGACAGAGATCACAAGTAGGCAGAGAGGCAGGCAGAGAGAGAGGAGGAAGCAGGCTCCCCGCTGAGCAGAGAGCCTGATGCGGGGCTTGATCCCAGGACCCTGGGATCGTGACCTGAGCCGAAGGCAGAGGCCTTAATCCTCTGAGCCACCCAGGCACCCCATATCGTAACTTTTTATCAGAGAAGAAAACTTCAAATATATGCCCAGGTACACAGGACAGGACAAGGAGTCCCCAAGACTCAGGAACCAGCTTCAACAACGGAAACACAGGGCCGCGCATCCGCAGGTCTACCCGCACACCCCATCCCCCGACCCCGGCCGCGGGTTTTTGAAGCAAGTTGCAGATTATGTCGTTTGATCTACAACTACTTCATTATTACCACACCTCATCAGCGTTCAGTTTATTAATTGTCCCTTCTTCACACGGTCTGTTGGAGTAAGGATCCACATATGATCCACACACGGCAATGTTCTCTTAAATCGGGTCATCTTCGAGGTTGTCCTTCCATCTCTCCCACTCCCTACCCTACCATCCCCTCCCCCAGTCCCTCCCACCTCTCCTTTAGGAAGGAACTGTGTCTTTGCTTCTGTCAAGTTTCTTCCATCTGGACTTCACTAAGAGCATCCCTCAAGTGTGGTTTAGCATGGCCCCATGTCTTCTGCATTACCGTAATCAAATCTGAGTTCAGCTTTTTGGTAAGGTTTCCTTATGGGTGGTGAAGTGGAAACAACTTTTTTTTTTTTAACATTTTTATTTGTTTGAGAGAGGGAGTGTGCACCCAAGCAGGGGGAGCAGCAGGCAGAGAGAGAGAGAGAGAAGCAGACTCTCCACTGAGCAAGGAGCCTGATGCGGGACTCGATCCTAGGACCCTGGGATCATGACCTGAGCCAAAAGCAGATGCTTCATCGACTGAGCCACCCAGGCGCCCCCGGAAACAACTCTTTTTAACAGAGATACACAAGAAACAAGTCACAAAAGTGCTAAAGAAAAGGAAAGACACAAAACAACAGAAACTCGAAGGATACGGTCAGTGAAAGCAGAGCTCAAGGAAAGAAACTCTCTGGAGGATAAGAATCAATTTTACAAAGAAAAACAGACAATCATCAAAAAGGGGACGAGCTCCATAAGCACCCTGCAACTCAGCAGGGCGGGCAAACACGGGGGAAATGGGAAGGAGCGCAGGATGCCTGACACCCCATCATCTGCATCACCTTCCATGTGGCACACAGCACGGCGGGTCAGTGCCCCCGGGGTGAGGACAGGCTGCAGCACGGCTGCCGGGCTGCTTCGAAGGAGCCTGCGAGCCAGAGCCTTCCAAGCCGGCTGCAGTTCAAGATCACGGGTGCCGCACAGCGGGTGAGCAGATCACGGGAGGAGGGACGCAGGCACGGGGTGACCTCACACCTCCGTACTGGAGGAGACCCCTGCGAGCCCTTCAGGAGCAGCTACTCCTCCGAGAAGCCAGACTGCAGCCAAGCACGTTCCGGGCCGAGGTGTGGGCTCTGTAGCCAGAATCTCTGGGTTTAAAGCATGCCCCTGTCACTGCCTGTCTATGTGACCGAGGGCAAATTATTTGCTCGAAACAGTTTCCTGATCTGTAATAGGAGAGAAAGAAGAACAGCACCTCCAGCTTTGGCGAGGATCAGACAAGTTAACAAGCACAGCATTTTAGAAGAGTGACTGGAAGACAGTAGCTGATAATAACATCGTACATTGTTTTTATTGCTGTCACATTGAATTAAGCAATTACTGGTCACCACTAAGGATTACAAAAGTATTTCCTGTCCAGTGCCTTTAGTGACAGCCTGAAGGCAACATTTCCCAAACAGTTTGATAAAATTTACTTGATATACTTGTTGAAAGGATAAATTCCATGACCCCCTCCCTATTCCACTGAGGCAGAATCTCTGAGAGGAGAGGGTAGGAAATCTGTATTTTGAATCAACAGTAGAGGTGATCCTTATTTGAAGCAATATAAAAGAAACACTGGAAAGATCAGGAAAGAAAAATCTGGATATCACCAGACAGTTCTAAATATATTTTCCATCAAGAGTGCGTGATGTTACAACGGACATCAAGAGAGAAAGGTGACTTTATGCATACTCTTTCATTCCTGAAAACATATCAGATTATCCACTGCACACCATTTCTTCAACCTATCATGCTGAGGTGTTTTTTGTTTTTGTTGTTTTGTTTTGTTCTTTTCACAACCACTTACAACATCCAAATCTGGGCACCAACAATTTTGTCATTAGAGAGGACATTCTGGAGAAAGGAAAGCTTCCTTAGATACCATATGCACAATATGCTTGGGGTCTACAAACTGGTAATCAGGCAGTAAGAAACATCAGGCAAGACATAGCTTCAAGCACATGTTACACACACAGTGAGGACACTGTACAACATGGGGCTCTAACTGCCCCAGGCCGGTCGTGACAGTCCCACAGGACATGTGGTGGTTTTATGCCATCAAAGCCAAGAATTGTTTTTTTTTTCTTTATATCATAGAGGTTTTTTTTCTTTCTTAAGATTTTATTTATTTATTTGAGAGAGAGAGTGAGACAGAGTGAGACAGCATGAGAGGGGAGGTCAGAGGGAGAAGCAGACTCCCCACGGAGCTGGGAGCCTGATGCGGGACTGGATTCCAGGACGCCAGGATCATGACCCGAGCCGAAGGCAGTTGCTTAACCAACTGAGCCACCCAGGCGCCTCTAGATTTTTTTTTATTTGATGCAAAATTTACATAAAATGAAATATGCGGATCCAAAATTGAGTTTTGGCAAATATAACCCAAACTCCTCTCAAGACACAGAACATTAGCCCTCCTCTGAAACCCGAACCCACGTACTCCCTCCCCTACCGTATCCCAGAGACAACAAATATATTGAACATTTCTCCATCATGGATGAGTTTTGCCTGTTCTAGAGATTCATATAAATGGAATTATGCCCTGTGCACATTTTGTGTAATGCTTTATTCATCTAGGGTTTTTTTGAGAAAAATCCCTGTTATTTCATATTCATGCCTTTTACTTGCTAAATAATATTCCACTGAGGGCCGCCGGGATGGCTCAGTCAGTGGTGCCTCTGCCTTCAGCTCAGATCATGATCTCAGGGTCCTGGGATCAAGCCCCGTGTCAGGATCCCTGCTCAGCGGGTGGTCTGCTTCTCTCCAATCCCACCCCCCCGCCCTTTCCCCATGCTCATGCCTACTTGCTCGCTCTCTCTCTCAAAAAAGTCAATAAATCTTGAAAAAGTAGTAATAATCCATTGTGTAAGAAAACTACATTTTGTTTATCCATTCCTCTATCGATGGACGTATGTACCATTTCCAATTTTTCTAGCTATTATGAATAAAATGGCTACAAATATTCCTGTTAAATCTTTTGTGACCATGTGTTTTCATTTCTTTTAAGTAAAACAAGTAGAAATGCTGGATCTTTAGGATAAGCACATGCTTGCTTTTTAAAGAAACTGGTGGACCTCTTCCTAAATGGCTGCGACCCCCAACTCCCAGCAATAATACATGAAAGTTCCAGGTGCTCTGCCTCCTTTCCAACACTTAGTGTTGTCAATCCTTTAAATCCTGGCGACTGTACTGAACGTATAGTGGTATCTTACTGTCATTTGAATCTGCATTTCCCTGATGACTCGTGATGCTGAACACTGTGAAAGAAACTTACTACTCATTTTATGTTTTCTTTTGTGAAGTATCTGTTCAAATTTTTTCCTGTTTTAAAATTCAGTTGTCTTTATATTATGGAAAACCAGTCCTTTGTCAAATAAATGTCTTTTTTTTTTTTTAGGGTTATTTATTTTTGAGAGAGAGAGGAAGCAAACTCCCCGCAGAACATGGAGCCCAGGATCATGACCTGAGCCAGAATCAAGAGCCGGCCCTCAATGACTAAGTGACCCAATGTCTTGTAAATATCTTCTCCTAGTATCTGTCTTGACTGTTCATTCCATCAGCTTTTCATTTCAATTTTACATTTCAGTGACATTATTATAATCACAACATTGTGCAACTTTTAACCATGATCAATGGCCAAAACTTTGTACACCCCAAACAAAAACTCTGTATCCAAAGCAAAAACTCCATATTCCTTCTTGCCTCAGACCCTGCTAACCTCTAATCTACTTACTGCCTTTATGAATATGTCTACTGAAGATACTGCATATAAACAGAATCGTACAGTATTGGTCCTCTTGTATTTAGCTTACTTCGCAGAACATAATGTTCTCAGGGTTCATGCTGTATACCATGTATCAGAACTCCGTCCCTTTTTATGGCTAAATAATATTAAATTGTATGCATATACCACATCTTCTTTATTCACCTGTAAGCTGATAGGTTGTTTCCACCTTTTGGCAACTGTGAATAATGCTGCAACGAACATGGAAACAAGTATCTGAGTACCTGTTTCCAATTCCTTCAAGTATAGAGTGAGGGATAAAACTGCTACATCATATGGTAATTCTACATTTAACTTCTTGAGGAAGAGCCACGTTTTACATTCCCACCAGCAATGTATGAGTGTTGCAAGCTCTCCATGTCCTCCCAACACTTGTTATTTTCCATTTTGTAAACCACAGACATCTTAGCAGGTGTGAAATGCTATCTCTCAATGTGGTTTTACTTTGCAATTTTCTAATGACTGCTTTTAGGCAGCTTTTCAAGGGCTTATCTTCTTCAAAAAAATGTCTATTCAAATCTTTTGCCCATTTTCTAATTGGGTTGCCCTTTTGTGGCTGAACTGGAGGAGTTCTTTGTATATTCTGGTATTTAATTCATCAAATTTAGGGCACAAATATTTCCTCCCATTTCTTGATAATGTCCTTTGTTGCATAAAAATATCAAATTTTGATGAAGTCCAATTTATGTATTTATTCTTTTTCTGCTTGTGTTTTGGTGACATATCTAAGACACCACCGATAAATCCAAGGTAAAGGAGATTTACTTTTATGTTTTCTTTTAAAAGTCTTGCGGTTTTAACTCTTTATATATGGAGTGAGGCATGGGTCTAACTTCATTCTCTGCATGTGGAAATCTGGTTGTCCCAGTACCATTTGGTGAAGAGACTACTCTTTCCCCATTGAATGGACTTGGTACCCTTGTTAATAATTAGCTGGCCATAAAGGCATGGGTTTATTTCTGGAATGCCAATTGTATTCCATTGATCTATATGTCTATACCTATGGAGACACCACACTTTTGAAAACTGTAACTCTATAACAACTTTCAAAATTGGGAAGTGTGAGTCTTCCAAATCCATTCTTTTTGAGACTGTTTCAGCTATGTTGGGGTTTGGGGTTTTGTTTTGTTTTTTGTTTTTGCAATTCCACATGAATTTGAGAATCAGCTTTTTTATTTCTGCCAAAACAGCTGTCAGAAAACTGATGGGGATTGTGTTGAATCTGTAGATTGCTCTGAACAAACTGACATCTTAATATTAAGTCTTACTATACATAAACACAAATATCTTCCCATTATTTAAGTCTTCTTTAGTTTCTTTCAGTAATGTTTTAAATTTTCAGTGTATAATTCTTTCACTCTCCTGGTTAAATTTATTCCCAAATGTTTTGTTCTTTTAGATGCTACTACAAATGAAACTGCTTTCTTAATTTCATTTTTGGATTGTTCCCCGCTAGTGCACAGAAAAACAACTGGTTTTTATGTACTGACTTTATAACCTACAAATTACTTTAGCTTTAGTTTTTTTCTTAAAGATTCTTTGAGCTATTCTGAATACACAACAATTACATCTGTGAATAAAAAGTGTTTCATTTCTGCTATAAACATTCGGGTACACGTGCCCCTTTGGATCACTACGTTTGTATCTTTAGGATAGATACCCAGTAGTGCAATTGCTGGGTCATAAGGTAGCTCTATTTTCAATTTTTTGAGGAACCTCCATGCTGTTTTCCAGAGTGGTTGCACCAGCTTGCATTCCCACCAACAGTGTAGGAGGGTTCCCCTTTCTCCAAGTTATGGAAAGAACCTAGATGTCCATCAACAGATGAATGGATAAAGAAGTTGTGGTATATATATACGATGGAATACTATGCAGCCATCAAAAGAAATGAAATCTTACCATTTGCGACGACATGGATGGAGCTAGAGCGTATTATGCTTAGCGAAATAAGTCAACTGGAGAAAGACAACTACCACATGATCTCCCTGATATGAGGAAGTGGAGATGCAACGGGGGTGGGAGTTAAGGTGGTAGGAAAAGTAAAAATGAAAGAAGATGGGATCGGGAGGGAGACAAACCAAAAGAGACTCTTAATGTCATAAAACAAACTGAGGGGGGTGGGGGGAAGAGGGGTTGGGTGAGGGTGGTGGGGTTACATCATATGTTTAAATAAAGCTTAAATAAAGTAAAAAAAAAAAGTGTTTCATTTCTTCTTTTCTAATATCGATGCATTTTACTTTTTTTTTAACCTAATTGCTCTGGGTATTATATATTATAATAATATAATATTTTTATTTATAATATTAAATACCAGTGATGGAAGTAAGGATCTTTGTCTTGTCCCTAATCTGAAAGGGAAAGTGTTCAGTCTTTCATCAATGAGTATGATGTTAGCTGTGGGTTTTCATAAATGCTTTTTTATCATCTTTAGAAGGTTCCTTTCTATTTGTACAGTTTTTTGTTTTTTTAGTTTTTTGATCATGAAGAGGTGCTGGATTTTGTCAAATGCCTTCTCTGCATCAATTCAGATGATAATTTGGGTTTTTTTCCTTCATTATTTAATGTGGTTTTTTTTAGATTATTTATTTATTTATTTGACACACAGAGAGAGAGAGAGAGATCACAAGCAGGCAGAGAAGCAGGCAGGCGGGAGGGGGAAGCAGGCTCTGAGCTGAGCAGAGAGCCTGATGTGGGGGTCGATCCCAGGACCCTGAGACCATGACCTGAGCCAAAGGCAGAGGCTTAACCCACTGAGCCACCCAGGCGCCCCTTAATGTGGTATTTTTTTAACTGAAGTATAATTAACACACAAAATTATCTTGGCTTCAGGTGTACAATATAATGATTCAACAATTCTATGCATTACTCATCGCTCATCACAATAAGTGCGCTCTTCATCTCCTCTATCTGTTTCACTCACATCCATCTCCTCCTCTGGCAACTACCAGTCTGTTCTTTGTATTTAAGAGTCTGTTTTTGTGTTTGTCTTTTTTTTCCCTTTGTTTCTTAAATTACACATGTGAAATCATGGTATTTATCTTTCTCTGATTTATTTCATTTAGTATCATACCCTCTAGATCCATTCACGTTTCCATGTTGTTGCAAGTGGCAAGATTTAATCCTTTTTATGGCTAAGTAACCTAACACTGTGTGTGTGTGTGTGTGTGTGTGACTTCTTTATCCATTTATCTATTCCGGGACACCTGAGTTGCTTCCACATCCTGGCTATTATAAATAATGTTGCGATAAAAATGGGAATGCATACAGCTTTCTGAATTAGTGTTTTTTGTCTTCTCTGGGTAAAATTCTAGTACTGGAATTGCTGAATTGTAGGGTAGTTCTATTTTTAATTATTCAAGGAATCTCCACATTGTTCTCCATAGCAGTTGGACCACTTTCACTTTGCATTCCCACCAACAGCACACAAGGTTCCATTTTCTCCACATCACCACCAACACCTGTTATTTCCTGTCTTTTTTATTTTAACCATTCCGACAGATGTGAGATAATCTCACTGTGGTTTTGATTTGTATTTCTCTGATGATTGGTGATGATTGAGCATCTTTCCATGTGTCTGTTCACCATCTGTTATGTCTTCTTTGACAAAATATCTACTCAGGTTTGCTGCTGATTTTTAATCCAGATCATTTGAGTTTTCTGTGTTGGGTTGTATGAGTTCTTTATATATTTTGGATATTAACCCCTTGTTGAATATGTCATTTGCAAATATCTTCTTCCATTCAGTAGCTTGCCTTGTCATTTTGTTGATGGTTTCCTTTGCTGTGCAAAAGCTTTTAATTTTGGTGTAGTCTCTAAGGTTTAATTTTGCTTTTGTTTCTCTTGCCTGAGGAGACACATTTAAAAAGATACTTTTATGACCAATGTCTAATAAATTACTGCCTGTATTTTCTCCTAGGAATTTTATGACTTCAGGTCTCACACTTAGGTTTTTAATCCATTTTGAGCTTATTTTAGGTATGGTGTAAGAAAGTGGTCCAGTCTCATTGTTTTACATCTAGCTGCCAGCCAGTTTTCCCAGCACCATTTGTTGAGAGACTACCTTTGCCCCACTGTATACTCTTGCCTCCTTTGTTATAAATGAATTGGCCATATATGCGTAGGTTTATTTCTGGGCTTTCCATTCCGTTCCATTGATCTCTGTGTCTATTTTTGTGCTAATACCATAGTGCTATAATTACTATAGCTTGAAATCTGGGATTGTGATACCTCTAGCTTTGCTCTTCTTTCTCAAGATTGCTTTGGCTACTCAGGATCTTTTGTGGTTCCATACAAACTTTAGTATTCTTTGTCCTAGTTCTGTGAAAAATGTTGAAGGTATTTTCATAGAGAGTGCATTAAATTTGTAGATTGCTTTAGGTAGTATGGATATTTTAACACTACTGGTTCTTTGAATCCATAAGAATGGAGTATCTTTCCTTTTGTCTCTGTCATGCTCAATTTTATTTTTTTATTTTTTTATTTTTTGTCATGCTCAATTTTAAAGATTTTATTTATTTTGACACAGAGAGAAGAGAGAGCGAGCACGAGCACACAAGCAGGGGGAGCAGCAGGAAGAGGTAGAAGTGGGGAGGCCAGTGAAGGGCTCCAACCCAAGACCCCAAGATCATGACCTGAGCTGAAGGCAGACACTTAACCGACTGAGTCACAGGGTGACCCATACTCAATGTATTTAATTGATGTTTTATGGTTTTCAGAGTACAAGTCTAACCTCCTTGGCTAAGTTTATTCTTAGATATATTATAATACGTCGGTGTATTATACTAATCAATTTTCTATGTTTAACCATCCTTGCATTCCTGGGGTAAGTCCCACTTGGTAAGTCCCACTTAGTGGACTTACCCCAGGAATTTGAACATGCTATGGAATTTGATCTCCTAGTATTTTTGCTGGGGATTTTGCCACTATATTCTTATGTAAAATTGGTGTGTGATTTTTTTTCTAATGTCTTTGTCTGGCTTTGATATCAGGGTAATGTTGACCTCAGAGAATGAACTAATAGAAGTTCTCTCCTCTTCTACTTTTTAAAAGAGTTTGAGAAGGATCAGTGCTAATTTTTGCTTAAATTTTTGGTAAAATTCACCAGTGAAGTCAACTGGACTTGGATTTTTCTTCACAGGATATAATTAATTTTTCAGTAAAATCCTTTGGAAGATTTCCTCCCACCATCATGTTATTACACAGCTTTTTAAATACACAGAAAAAGTTGAAATAATTTTACAATGAATCCCATATAACCACCACCTAGATGCTGTGAGCAACATTTTATATATACTCATTTATGAATTTCAAAGTATGATGCAGATTTCAGTATACTTCACACCAAATATTTCAGCAAGTTTATTATCAACTGGATAATTTTTAAATTAATTAAAAATAAATAAGTAAAACATTCAATTTAATGATATCATTCAATTCAAAGTAAAACATTCAATTTAATGATATCATTTAATTCAATGCTAATTTTTAAATTAATTGAGAATAAATAAGTAAAACATTCAATTGTTTAGTTGCATCAGCCACGCTTCAATGTTCAATAGCCACAAGTGGCCAGTGGCTACAAAAACATGGGAGGAGTATGTCATCATATTCACAGAATTCTGTCCATATTCAAGGGGAGGGGATTACACAAGTTATGTAGAGAAGAGGGTGAGAATCTTGGAGACCACATTTCAATTCTGCCGCCCATGTGGGACAGATGCCTGGAATTAGTCATACTTATCTTGACTAAAATCCAACAACTGGTTAAAAAAAAAAAAAATCAGGGAAATATGAGAAGAGGCACACGCCTGTAGTTCCAATGCAATTCCTCACTGCTCCATTTCCTATCCAGCCACCTACTGAGAGGTGGGTTTTGTTGTTTCCTTTAGCATGGATTTGGGAAGCTTCTTTTGGAAGCCGTATACCAATTTGTGTCAGAACTCATGTAATATTTGAATTATCTCATTTTGTCTAAGCCTCAAAAATGACTATAGACTTTTCTACTACAAAGAAGGAGCAAAGAAGACACAAAGCCTATACAAATTCAGCAGGAAAAGAGAAAGACCAAAAGTCAAAAAGAAGAGACTAATTCTCACAATATGAAATGTAAATCAAAAAAACATTTTCTTCAGTTCTGAAACTTGTTCTTAATAATGCAGAAAAGGACAGTAAATCTAGAAATCAGAGGAAGCCATTATGAAAAGAAAATACAGCACAGTAAGTGCAGACTACATGAAAATGAAAAACCAATGAAGAAAATCAGAAGCTATCTTAGAAATGTTCTCATAAAAATCTGTATGTGAATGTTTATAGTGACCTTATTCATAATTGCCAAAACCTGGAAATAATCCAAAGAATCTTCATTTATCTGGTGATCAGATAAGCAATTTGTGGTGCGTTCATACTGTGGATTACCACTCAGTGATAAAAAGGAGCGACGAGGCCACAATACGAATGAATCTCAAACACATTAACCAAGTGAAAGAAGCCAGACTCACGGGGCTCAGTACTATATGATTCCATTTAGAGGACATTCTGGAAAAGGCAAAACCATAATAGAAAACAAATTTGTGGTTATTAAGGCTTGCAGTGAGAGTAGGGTTTAACTACAAAGGGACAGGAGGACATTTTTGCAAAGGGTACAGCTGTTTTGTATCTTGATTGTAGTGGCAGTAACAATTTCCAAAAAGAATGAATTTTCAAGTGTGTAAATTTTAAAAAAGTTTTTAACTACTCTGGAAGCAGAAACTGAAGATTTGAGATTACATAAAAATGAATGGAAGACAGACTTAAGAAATAAAACCATAACACCAACAACAAAGCAACGACAACATGCTAGCAGATAGGAAAAACATCTCACCGAGAGCCATTTTAGGAATAAGTGGAGGTCCAAAAGAAAAATAGAAATAATATGGTTGTTTACCTAGAAAGCCCAAAAGAATCAACTAAAAAGCACAGGGTTAATAATTAATGAGAAAGCTCAATCAAATGTCTAGATAAATATAGCAAAATCAATACCCTGCCCATCTACATGTGATAAAGTAGATAACAGAAAAAAAGAATCTATTCACAAGAAGAAGAGTATGCTAACAATAAATTCTTAGTAAGAAACGTAGAGGATAGGGAGTCAAAAATGAAGGTTTATAGATTTATATACCATATACACAGAATATATGCTTATAAATATGTAAGTAAAGAAGGAATCTTATGCCAGTGGAGAAAAGGTCTCTTTTCAGTGTTTTCTGAAGTATAATCCCAGACCAGCAGCATCATTATCATCTTGGAACTTGAAAGAAATGCAAATATTCAAGCTTTACTCCAGACCCACTGACTCATAAACTCTGGGGATGGGGCCCAGAAACCTGAGTTCTTAACAAGCCCTCCTAGTGACTGGGAACCAAGATGCTGAGTTGTTGGATGGGATCACACTTGGATGGAGAACCACTAGTCCAATTAATGAATAATCAACTTTCAAATACTTTTCAGACCCACATTCCATATGAATCCCGGGGCTTAATGTATATTGTATAAGTTACAAGTCACAGAGAAATATATAAGTAACAGAAAACCAGTATTACGATACATTACAACATCTCGGTTTTACATTAAAATGTTGTAAAAACTAGAAGAATTTTGTTTCTTTGACAGGGTTAAAAAAATATGCAGAACTTCTTACTACTACTTCACATTCCCAGTCTAAGTATTCTGGATCCCTTGGCAAGGTTCTTCACATTGATGTATAAGGGAATTACTTACAGAAATGCCAATATAACAAAATATGCCTGAATACTTCCTTGTGTGATACATGAGACACAGTATTTACAAACATATATACATATACACACATATGTATGTATATATACATACGTGTATATATATCTCAACTATTAAAAGTCACAACCTCTGAAATAATTAAAACTACTATCTTGGTGCACAAAACAACATCTTCTGACAGGAAGACAATGGCAAGAACATGGTAGACAGCCCTGCTCATAACATGCAGAAAGGCCTGAAACTGAGGAAGACAAGAGGCAGGCAGATCTAAAACACAGGAAACAAAATATTAACAAAGGTTGGAAATATAAAAAAAGATAATCAGGACCAAACTCTCATGCTGAAGTCAAAAAACGACAGTCAGGGTAAACCAAACAGGGCAAACCTGGTCACCCTCTTGGTGTGGGCAAGTGGGACTCTCTTAGCGAACATGACTCTAGGGCACAGGCCGCAAACAGCAGGGACCACTGAACAGAATGGGAACCACAAGTCCAGGGACTCAGGGATGACTTATAGAGCCAGAGAGGTAAGAGAAGTCAGAGGAGGCTGGGAGTGAGAAGTGCAGGAAATCCACGAAGGACAGGAAGGAAAGTGCTGGTATCAGGGACTGAAGGAGAATGAAGTTTAAACTTCAAAACCCCCAACAGAGACAAGAGTAAACCTGCCCCCACAAGATCCATCCGTGTCTCCCACGTGCCTTTCTGAATCTCAGGTTCCTATCTATAAAGGTAGGAATAACATCTACCCAAACAAATTGTTCTGAAGGTTACATGTCCTACAAACCGGTGAAGCACCTTATACACAAAAGACAGGACATATTATTTATCAAGAGTCTTTCTGAAGCTCATCTGAGCGGTTTTCAACCCAGGAGGTGTATCTCTCTGCTCTTGTATGAAGTCTGCTCTTCCTAACCACCACCTACCGAGACTTTAAATCCAATCAGAAACTCTTACTACACCCTCCTCCTCCTACCAGACTGTTCGCCGCCGCTTCTAGGGAGCCTTGCGTTGTCAGTGGTACAAGACACTCTGGGGCTCCACAGAAGTGGGGGGGAGAGACCAGCAGCACGTGAGTCGCAAGACAATGCACACAGGTCTCAACCCCCTTAGCAGTGAAACCATCACTGATGGGAGAGATTTATTTAAAAGTCAAGAGACAGGGTTGTTGTGGTGGGTTTTAAAGATTTCTTGCTCCAGCACTGAAGGAGTCGCAGACGCTAGTGGAAAGCTGCTGTAATGTAGGCGCAGGGGCAGGGTAGGCTCTGCAGTCGGTCGGCATAGAAAGAGCAGAACAAAGTCTGTGGGGAACAGGGGGAAGCTTGGCGGGGCGGACAGGTGAAAAGGGCGTTCAGTCTTGCGGTTCTCGGTTACTCTCTGAAGTCTGAGACCCCGCTGCATTCCACTAGCATTTAGAACCTAAATGACTACGGCACCAGATGGGATCCTGACCACAACATCTAACAGTCTAGGAGGGGGGCAAGACGTAACGCTAGGAACTACAATGCCACGTGGAATAGTGCCAAATGGGGGGAAATTATTTCTAGGAGGAGAAATCATTGCAAGATTCAAAACCAATGTGGCAATTTTGAGCATGGCCTGAAGAAACGAAGGAAACCAGGGCAACAAAGACCCATCATCTTGGTAGAGAAGCTTGAAACACACACACGGGAAAGTATCTGTACGTGAGTTTGATAGGACAGCAGGAAGGGACGTGGCTGCAGCTAAGGCTGGAAAGAAGGACCACGAAAGGCCCCAATCTCTAGGCCAAGGAGCTAGGGTTGGGATCAAACAAAACCAAACACAGACACTTCAAGCAGTCCAGGGCTGAGTCAAAACAACGTAAGAGTTTCTGCTTCTAAGAGAAGGCAGGCTCAGTTAAGAGTGACCCCAATCCACACACTGAAAAGGAGAACCGAGCCATGAGTCATGGGTGGATGAGTAACACTAAGAAATGCATAGAGAACCAATTTAGGGTCACAAACAGGTTCTCTGAGTTCACACTGAGCTACAGCTGAGGAAGCAGAGTCAGGGCCGGCTGGAGTGATACGTGGTGAGTCACCAGCAAATCAATGACACAGGTCTTAGCCCTAGGGAGTGAGCTCAGGCTGGCCTGGGTAATGGCCGGGCAGGTACATCTCGGTCCTGCACAGCCTATGAGCACCCCTGGGAATTCTGTGATGGTGAGAGTAGTATGGCAATTTTGGACACAGGGAGATCTTACAGGATACTTCTACCATATTTGAGTAACAACTCCTTAAGTGTGGTCAGGTCTTAGATTGCAAAGGTTTATAAGTGGCATGCACAAATCTGTCAGAGTCAAAACTGTGGTGCTCATTTAACCCCTGAGGCATTTTCATAACCCTGAGTCATAACTGCTCATACAAATACATTTTTGGAAAAGTGTTCCATATTTTGTATCACTGCCTGCCCAAAAGCTTCCCTAACCACACATGTTTTCCCTATCATAGCACGGACCACATCACAACATTAGGCTTGTCTGCTCTGAATTCCCAGCAGTCCACACCAACCCCCTCCCAACCCCACCAGGATGTCAGCTCCGTGAAGCCAGAACTGTCACCCCTGTGTCTTCTAATAAGTAGTACATATTATAGACTAAATAAATGTGTTCACTGAATACATGTATTGACTTCTGGCTGGCTCTGGCTAGTATGTAAAATTTTAATACCTGGAAGTCTAATTTTTTTAAAAAGATTTTATTTATTTATTTGACAGAGAGAGAGATCACAAGTAGGCAGAGAGGCAGGCAGAGAGAGAGAGAGGAGGAAGCAGACTCCCCGCTGAGCAGAGAGCCCGATGCGGGGCTCGATCCCAGGACCCTGGGACCATGACCTGAGCCAAAGGCAGAGGCTTAACCCACTGAGCCACCCAGATGCCCCTGGAAGTCTAATTTATAAGAAGACTGGCAATGAAGGGACACACACACACACGATCATTGCCCAGGAAGCACTGGGGACTTGAGAATGGTTGTATGATAATTATATGTCTTTGTAGACCTTTGAAATTGATAAGGGAAAGAAATAATAGAAGCTCTTAGAATCTGTTTCAGTATTTACATTTAAAATATTTCATCCTCACTATCGTTTCTGAGTTGGTGGGGGTTGGGGGGCTGGAAGATCTTTGTTACTCTCTTTGTTACTACTTATTGAATCAGAATATATTGAGTTTGTATGATCCTGACAATGTGAAGATGCCAAAGTGTTTCAACTCCGAAGCAAACAAAAAACTTTCACTAAAAATTTTCCCTTTTGGTAAGTCTACACCAAGGGAAAAAATCATACTAAAAGCATATTAACTAGAAAAAAGTCATTTCCTATCTATGAAATGAACACACTACCATTTGGACACAGTATTCCAGAGGAAATGGTAAGCCTTCACATCTATTTCTTAGTTGCTATTCGAAGTATCACAGACCTTAAGACCCTATGGAAATCAACAGATCACTTGCATAAATACATTGTTGCATTCCTCCCTGTATGTCCCCATTTCCTGGGCTAAACGGACAGTATCAGACTGAGGTGGCTTTCCATGGAGTATAAATTGTCTTAACAATTCTACCAGGTAGATATTATCCCTCCTTTACGGAGGAGGAAATCTCAGAAAGCTGAGGCCTTCTGTTCGACAAGATCACACACCTAACGAGTGACAACGTCTGGATTCGTATCTAGGGATGTCTGACTTCCAAATTCACATCTTTCCATGAAACCGTTATCTCCTCTGTGTTCAAAACTAAAAGTCCTTGTAACTGAAATACAAGGAGAAAAAAATATTAATCTAAAGCCCGAAATTTCCCAGCAACGTACAAATATTGTTATTGTGCCTAACAATAGCTAGGTAAGAGACAACTGCTTGTTTTTCCTCCCAAGGAAGACCTCCAGGTCTCTATGCTCTGCCCCTTAGCAGCAAATTTCCCTCATTCGTACTGGTAACAGTACTGGTAACATCTGTACACAAAACATACCCCTACTGCCTGCCCCACGCGGGAGAATCTCTGCTACTTGAAACTCCAATGACTTCTCTAACCACCAGTGCAGCCCTGTCCGCTGAAACTCCTGGTTCCTTATATTTATCGGCAGCTCCCCACCAGTGTGTTTAGATCCTGAGTCAGCGTCAAAAACCCCAGCAGCAGCTGGTAAAATGGAATGCTAATTCATTACAGATGGCAGAACACTGCCTACATTTTCATTTATTTACATTTTCAGAAATTTTGAATCTGCAGTTAGATTGCCAAATTATTTTAACATGTAAGTTTAGCCTTTCCAATTCAGTCTGTGCTCAATAAAAATTAATGTTTATATGTTAAAAATTCTTTCAACAAGCCCAATTAGTCCTATAGTCCCACAGTTTATATTATAAAAGCTATTTAAGCTGGCAAGCCTTTTTTGAATTTATTATACAAGCCACACACAGAGATGGGACAAAATTAGGCTAAATCAAACCAAAATTTTTCAAATAATACTGTTACATATAAGGATAATTTTCAGTACCTTTGTATTTTCCACAAGTGTTATATTTAGTAATGTGAGACTAATAAATTAATAATTGTAAGATGATTAAATAGCTTTATAAACCTTGTTTCTTTTTTTTCTCACTAGTTAAGATAATAGAGACAAAAAACATATTATTACTTGATTTTTAAAAGCCAAGTGAAGAGAGAAAGGAAATATCCAAGTAAAATGCTTATAGCACTGCTGCCCTCTCCTGGAAAGAGACTTCCAGCCCCCCGACCCCCACCATCTCAGAAACGATAGTGAGGATGAAATATTTTAAATGTAAATACTGAAACATATTCTAAGAGCTTCTATTATTTCTTTCCCTTATCAATTTCAAAGGTCTACAAAGACATATAATTATCATACAACCATTCTCAAGTCCCCAGGGCTTCCTGGGCAATGATCTTGCTACCTACTTAATACAGGGGCTAGGAAACCTTCATTCTGAAAGGCTTTAACCTTCCTCCCATCGCTTCAGAATTTCTCCGCTACTCTCCTTGCTCCTTTTTCTGTGAGAGTAGGAAGTGTCCTGCCTTCTGCGTGTCTAACCTGACAGTCCTTTCCCACCTGCCTTGAAACGGCTCTTCCATCAAATGAGATCCATCATTTAATCTACCGGAGAGTAGGATTAAACTCTTCCCACTTCCTTTTTCCTTGTCATCTAGAAATACGCACAAAGAGTAAACGTAAAATGTAAATTACTGCCCAATGTAAAAATATTGTCCCTGCATATGATTTCATCATTTACCACACCACATCTGTTCTCCTTTCCATGGCTGGGAGCACTGAAGGTGGCATTCACAGGGTTGTGGCAATGTCCCCTGACGCCACTCCAAACCCCAATTATTTCCTCCTGCATCTTGGGTCCAATGCCCTTCAAGACCGTACAAATAAACACAGCTCCGAGTGAAATCAGTGTGTTCATTTTAAAACCACAGCTCCCGACCTGGGACTGCCACCCCTTCAGCCCCTTCTCCATAGAATTCTGGACCAGATATGACTCCCTAACCTCCAAACCCTAGCCACTTTTTGATTTCTCCACCTCCCCTTAGCTACGCACATCACTGCAATCCAATGTCCCTCTACAATCACCCACCAGTGGCCTCGTGGAAGTTAAGAGAATCCTGGTCACTTACATTTTTTAAAGCCTCCAACGGTATTAAAAATTAAGCAAGGTCAAAACATTGTTACAAGAATTGTAACATGAAACAGAGCTGTGTCTTTTAAAACATCTACAGAAATAAACATGACTAAGGGCCTCGGTATATGGTCCTCCCCAACCTGCCTCTCATGGGCCCTGCTCTAAGGCCCCGCTTCTCAGCACCCACTGGGAAGGACACAGTGCTGCAGATCACGGGCCACGCGGCACCAATTCCCGGGCTACATGAATTGGGCAGGTTATCTGACCTCTTTTTGATTCAGTGTTCTCATTTGTAACAAAAACACAAAAATTAGAGTATACACTTCACAGGGTTCTTAGGAGACGATGGTTATGAACATAATGGGCTTAAAACTGTGCCTGAAAAAGAATAAATGAAGCAAGATGGGATCGGGAGGGAGACAAACCATAAGAGACTCTTAATACATTATATGTTAATAAAAGATAAAAAATTAAAAAACAAAACAAAACAAGACTGTACCTGACATAGAGTAAGCTCTCCTCTCTCTCCCCTCTCCCTTCCTCCCACCCTCTGATCCTTCAGATACACACCTCAATTACTACGATCATTGCCACCATCATCTCAGCGCTTCCAGGAGCGGATTCCAGGCTCCGCCCTGGTCGCAGACACCTGGGGTAACAGTTCCCACACCTGCATTTTTGGGAGGCTTTCTCAGGTGACCGTCAGGCACACTAACGTGTGGAAATGACTGCGGTGACAGAACTGTTCTTCTAAGATGATCAGGGAGCTCCTGTCACGTCAGTGACACTTCGCTAACTCTACTCAACCTCTGCAGAACAGCCCACACCTCTTCAGCTTCACTGCTCCAATGTCTGATTCCCAACGTTTTCATTTAAACTTGAACTTCATATAAAAAAAATATATAATCACTTACTGATTATATATATTATATATAATCACTTATTGATTATACATATATCATCTATTTTAACTACGACCAACAGCAGCAGCATTCACCCTATGTGTGTGTGTGTGTGTACGTACACACACACACACACACACACACATATAATTTTTAAGTAATTTCTACACCCGACATACAGCTTGAATTTACAACCCCAAGAGCTGAGCCTGTCCTACCGACTGAGCCAGCCAGGCGCCCCTAAACATGAACTTTTTAAGAACGAGTGACTCAGATGAGAATTCGGAATGGGCAGTTATATTTTTCTGCAAAGACTTCCAATGCTGCACTGAGCCTAAGCCTAAAATGATCCTTTCCTCTCAAGCAAGCTGCTCCTGTTTTGATCTCAATTTCCATTACTGACGCAACCTTTTCCAGGTATTCAGGTTACAAATCTCAGTCATTTGGGACTGTGTATGTGTAGTTTTTTCCCTCATTTCCCAATTTTTCAAAATCCATATTCTAAAGTATCTTTTGTTTCTTTCCAGTAATTACAAAATGACGGTGAAGCTTCTTAGCTGTGGACATAAGGCTTCCACAATTCAGCCTTTATAAAATCCATCACGTGTTGCCGTGGGCCTGGGGATTCAGGCGATGTGGCGTTCCTGACTAAAACATGCAAGCCCGTCTTGCTCTGTATGCACTCAGGTTACTTCGCCAGCCCAGCGCGGGAATGCCCTTGGCTGCATATCTATCTACCAAATCCTACATGTCCTGAGAACCCCAGCTTAAAGGAACCTTCTCTATATCCCAGCACCACCTTGAAAGCCAAAAATGCACTTTTCTCTCCACTCTGATGATTCTTGCTAGTCGTTATTTTTACTTAGTTCTGAATACAATTTTGATGAACAAACCTATAGTAATGAATTAGCCTTTGGAAATATAATCAGAAATGTGCGTATTAGGAAAAGTAAGGTTTTTCAGAGAATAAAAACAAGTGCTGCTGCTCTAAAATACACATTTTAAATTAAAATATTGTCAACAACACAAGATGCTCAATATGTTCCAGAAAATATGACACTTTTGTGACTATTCCCTTCTCTGACCAAAGATACATAAAACAATGAAACCATAATCTGTAAGGAATAGGCATGGGTCTTTCCTGTTGCTCCATGCTTGGGCAAAATAATTTTCTAGATTTTAATTTGGGCATCTACTGCCTCTCGGCCACTGCATTCAAGAAACCCCAAACCTATTGTGCTCCTAAGCACTCACTGTTCACAGGTAAAGGGACAGATCCACCATTTGTAAACTGAGTCTTATAGACCTGGGACACAAAAGATAAAATTAAGAGGGAATTATATTAATTTATGGAAAGGTCATATTCTAATTCAAATAAAACATGAAGTGTACTTGCAATCAGAGTCAAGTGACGAGGAACTACTTTGTACAAAAACTTGACAACACAGCTAATCTTATCGGAGGCGATCAACAGAGGTAGAAATGAAGGGCCCAACGACGAGGGGTCTTGGTCAAGGGCCAAGGTAACACAAACCTGCTGATCTGAATCATCTTTGGATTATTTCGCTGGTGTTGATAAGAGGGTTTATTAGTTCTGTCACTGCTGGTGTTTACACCTTTTCCTTCACTAAGAAGGCCTACGTGAAAGTTACCTATACTCTATCAAGGATTCTTTTTTTTTTTCCCCAACGTTTTATTTGTCAGAGAGAGAGACAGAGAGAGAGAGTGAGAGAGCACAAGAGAGCACAGCAGGGGGAGCTTCAGGCAGAGGAAGAGGTGGCTCCCCGCGGAGCAGGGAGCCTGATGTGGGACTCAATCCCAGAACCCCAGAATCATGCCCTGAGCTGAAGACAGATGCTTAACCGAGGGAGCCACCCAGGCGTCCCACGCCACCAAGGATTCTTACCCTGCACAGAGAAACCCTGAATGTGTTCGAGGACAGACATGAGGGGTAGGAGCAAGAATGTCAGCACTTGGCTGAGGAAAAACACCTGTAACTCTGTTTTCACTGACCTTCGGCCAAAATTTGGCATTCCTCCAATTATGAATGTGGGCGACAAGTAATAGATATCTGCGGCACCCATGATTTTATCCGTAAGAAATCAGAGTTTTATATCACATTAGTTGTTCCAGACATTTTGAAATAGAAATATCACTCCTGCAAAATTATGACAACCATCAGACACACAGCCGCATCTTAAGGTACTGGTAAACATACACTACTGGACCACAAAACTCTCCTTTCTATATACTGATACTGCTATTTCAGTGCAATTCGTCTTCTTATAGTCCTACGTGGTTTATTTTATACATTTAAAAATATCATCATGAGGCATCTGGGTGGCTCAGTTAGGTAAGCATCTGCCTTCGGCTCAGGTCATGATCCCAGGGTCCTGGGATCGAGCCCCGAGTGGAGCTCCCTGCTCAGCGGGAAGTCTACTTCTCCCTTGGCCTCCCCCACTGCTCGTACACGCTCTCTCTCTAATGAATAAATAAAATCTTTTAAAAAAGAAGTTAAGAAAACTAAAAGCATCATCATGAGAAGTGATACAAAGGTATTTCTCCCAATTCATTAATGCCTTTCATTTGACATTTCTTGTCTATTAACCGTCTTGGAACAGGGTAAGTATATACCCATCCTTGCCTTTGAGGAATATGTGGTACTAGTAGGTCCAGGATAATGACTTAATTCCGCATTTTCCCGTGTAACGGTTGCTGTGAAGGAAACAGTACGGCACAGATTGTTAACCACATTTGCTGGTCAAAATAACCGCTGTAGCAGCGGCCGTCCATGGAGGCCCGCTGCACAGGCCTGCTCCAGGAATGCATTATTGTGAATTCTCGCAACTCATGTGAGGCAAGGAATTAGCATTTTCAAGTTACAGATAAGAAGACTGAGGCATGGAAAGGTTCAATTATTTGCTCAAAGTCACACACCCGGCTCGCAGCCAAGTCAGGATTCAAACCCATGACCTCACTGGTCAGGCCTGTACTAAGCTCACAGCCTGGAAAATACGTAATCTCGCTAATCTCTGTTCAATGTACAACGAAAAAAATCCTGGTATTCAAATACTCTGAACACACACGAGTCAACTTCAGTAGAGGAGCCAAGTACTGCTGGCATACTTTCTGTCCACCCCTGCACTGTATTAAGTAATCATCAAGTAATTTCCCAAGAAATAATTTCGTGGAGTTTCCAGCCTCCTCTCATTTGCTGCCGTAAATGAACTTATATAAATAAGGAGGGGAAGATGAGACACATCTTATTACTCTTTTTTTTTTAAAGATTTTATTTATTTATTTGACAGACAGATCACAAGTAGACAGAGAGGCAGGCAGAGAGGGGCTGGGGGGAAGCAGGCTCCCCGATGAGCAGAGAGCCCGATGCAGGACTCGATCCCAGGACCCTGAGATCATGACCTGAGCCGAAGGCAGCGGCCTAACCCACTGAGCCACCCAGGTGCCCTTATTACTCTCTTAATAAGGAACCATATTCAAGGTAAATGCAAGAAAATTTTACTTGGGCATCTTAAAGCACTAAACTGCTGATTATTTTCTCCCGTCATGGAGCCAGAGGCCTGTGGACGCCAGACTGTCAGAGGGCAGCCCGGTCGTCAACAGGAAACCTCTCCCAGCCTCTGTGCCACCACCCTGACCAGTACGGACCACAGGGACAGCCCTGCGAGTGAGCATTCATGGAGTCTGTGGAAGAAGCTCATATGTTGTTCTTTTTTCCCCCCTCTCAATTTCCATTTTAGGAAAATTCATGGAAACAAAATGACAAAATGCATGGGGATTCTCTTGGTGGAAAATTTTAATAGGGGTATTTTTACTGTTTCTACAAAGCTCTTAAAGAACCACTCAGACTGTACAAATATTATTTTGCATTTATTAAAAAGATGTGAAATCACTAATCTAATGTCAACTAAATGTAACCACAGGCTCCAGAAGATTGCCCAAATTATTCGGATAAACTGTACTCTTCTACAGAATGCACAGGATAAAAAAGTTGGCCATGGGATGTCACTTTATTATTACTCTTTGTGTTACATAAATATATACTGTAGATTCCATTAAAACCTTTCATATTAATATTCAGATTAATAAGGAAAACAGCCATATGTGAACTACACATATCATGCTAGGTACCTTAAATATGGTATCCTTAATGTTATGTGAAAATATTTGTAAAAAATTAATTTAGCAGGTTTAAAGCATTTTACTTTGCTACAACATATATAGGCTTGGATGTCATTTTTCTGATTCCTTTTCTAGAAACCACCATAACCATTCCTAAGTGTACAGCTAGCTCAGTGGCATTAAATACATTCATACTGCTGTGCAACCCTCACCATAATTTCATATTCTCCAGCTTGACTGAGAAATAAGTTTTTGTTCTATCTGAGGCAAAAACTAAGTCAGCCTAGAAAAATAAAACATGCAATTTTTTAAAAATTACCAAAGAAAATGCACTTTTATAACCATTTACTCTTTTGGATGGACAGCCTACTGTTATTTATAGATCATTCTGGAGGACAAGGTCCATTTGGCCAAACTGAACAGCTCCTCAGACTATTTTACTGAAAAATAACAACGTAAGTGGTGACTCATTTAGAGTCAGATGGTCATGTGGACATTACTAAGGCCCATCAGCTTTACTCCAAACAGGGGGGAAAAAATAAAAATCAACTTGATGGTTTGTTTGACTATATTTCGCCCAGCTGAGACTGTAAGTTACATCGTATCAGTACCACTGCTTGAAAGCAACTCCCCACTAAACTGTGATGAGATACAGAACAGATGAAGTGCTGTTCAAAGTCAACATGTAGCCCAGACTTCGGGGACAGAAGAATTAATGAGAAAATGAGAAGCTACCAGATGGTGCTGCCGGATTCCCCGCCGCATGTCCGCCACCTCAAGCAGCTTCTAGCCATGCGAAGCCCCAGGGCCCCACCTGGTAGCAGCATAATTACCCTAAATGTGCACTTATGTTTCATTACACCTTGGCCATTACTATGTGCACTGATTACAAGTATCAATCCCTTTTCATTTTCATACACCTCTGCAGTTCCACAGCATTCAACTGTGAAAACTCAGCACTCCACGAGCTCCTAACATGCGGTCCATGCTGATAAAACCACAGAGGGTAAATTATTTGTCACTCTACAGGGTGCCAATTCAGTTTGATAAGGATGACATCATCCCCATTTTACCAATAACAATGGCACTAACAAGAACGTGTAATCAACAAACCTCAGTCCTCCACGAGCTGGAGCCCTGGCAGGTGCAACTCTTTTTATGCTAAAAATAAGCCAACATTAGCTTCCAGCTCAAAACTATTTCTTTTATCACAATGCTAAGCAGAAGTTGGCTTCCATAAGGCCCTGCAGCTGCCGCGGCCGCCGCTCGTGCAGATGCCTGCATTAATTGTATCAAGGACATACTGAAGTAAGTGCTTATTCAGCACAATGGCTATTGGGGAGCAGCTGGAGGCACAAGACAAACTGTCTTGGAGAGAATGTACCAACCCAGTGTGTAAATTACAATGATGAAGTACAAAGAGAGTCTAAGTTTAAGGGTCTAATAGAACGGCAGAACGGCCTGAAAATTCAGCGCTATCAATGGAGTCCGAACCAAAGCATTTTCTAAATAAGAAACAGACCCTTTCAGGTTTCACTGAAACCACTTTTAGGATGGGGGCTGATATTTAGTAGGGCTCTTTCAACACAGCAGAAATAGAAAGTCATCCTTAAAAACATCAACAGTGTGGATGCTGCCCTTCCTAGAAGGATACATCGTAATGTAATCCCCGTGTGTGTGTGTGTGTGTGTGTGTGTGTGTGTGTGTGTTCCAAAGAATTCAACAGAAATACAAGCGTCACATTGTTTATTACACAGCAGCAACATGTGGCTTAAAAAGTAAAGGCTACCGTGGCTGCCTTTCTTCCTCACCCCCTTACTACTCACCCATTCAGCCCCTCTATATATCAGTTTTGTGTTTTTAGTCATTTCCCTTCCACTTTCTAACCTCTCCGTTAGTGAGCAGAAGTGAATTAATGGTGATTAAAGGCTAGCCCAGCTGATAGGTAAGTATGGAGCGCTCAGTCGTGCCCATTTGGGTGGGGATAGAGGAAACTGATCAATGAAGAGACTGCTGAGGCCAAGGGCGCCCCTGGAGAGGAGTGGGATGCGAGGTGGGAGCAATAGGCTCGGACCCGAGCCTCTGGTCCCACATCACCATCAGCCTTCTGACGCACCCTCCCAGGAGGGGCTCTGATGGCCACACTGCTGCACGGGTTCTGAGACAGGCCTGAAACTACAGTGGGCTCACTACTAATACGTCCGTATGCCCAATCTACCCGACTTGTAGTGGACAGCGTGACCAAAGTGCTTTCTCTTTGCACCACAGGCAACCCTCCCCACACAGAACACACTTCAACCAAGGAACGTGCTTTCGGAACTTTCACAGAATGACCCACACTCCTGGTAAAGAATCACACTTTTACAAAATGCGAAATGACCTCAAATCGAAATAACTAAGTATTTGTGAGACTTTTCAAATTTTCAATTATTAATACAGTAGGTCCTTACCATCCAGAGATCTCCAAATTCACCAGGTTTATACGTTAATAATCGGCTTTCCTTTAGGTGACATCTTGGACACAAAACAAAGATTTAGTAATCTATAACTAAAAAACCGCAAGAGACTCGCTCTCCATTACACCGAGATATGAATTCTAAGGGCTGGCTACACTCACTGAGCAAACAAATGACTTGGTCCGCCGTTCCAGGCTCGGCCTACAGCTATTCACATACAAATTCAAGCCTCAGAAAATTCAAATTGCTTCTTTCCACAGATTTTCAGGTTATCAAGAAACAGTTAAAAACACGAACGGTAAGTCTTGAATGCCAAAGGTCTACCATACAAGTCCATCATACATGGCAAATGCAGTTGGCTTACACTTTAGCTAAATCGAGAAAAAAGAGTGTTTCCCATGAAGAGGCGGGGATGGACGTGTACCAACACTGCAGGCAACAGTAACTATACTTGTACTCAGCACTGGGAACCAACACTTCACTGCCTCTGCAATAATTTCTATTTTTATGTACCATTTCCTAGCACAATTGCCATGATGCTAAAATGTTATTACGATCATATTCAAGCCATTATATCATCTGCAATCCCACAAAATAACAATTAATGGTATGTCTTCGTTCAAATGATATATAGGTGAATTTTAAAGTTTCTAACCAATTTAATCACAACAGACACAACTCAAATGATGCCATTCACTTACCCATGACCTTACAATCTATAAAATACTATCTGCATGAATACTCCAGGATTAGAAAAGATCAATTTAAAAAAGAATACAAAGAAAAATCGGGTGTCAACCACAAAGCAAGATAGCTCTGCCCAAAAGACTTTGGGTTGTTTTTGTTGGTTTTTTTTTTTTCCCTTTCCTGAAACAGTGTTTTTTTTTTTTTCTTTGAGTGTATTTGATATTTGACAGATATATTAGCTCTCAAGCATCATTTATCATGTTTATTTTTAATAGGTTTCCCTTAGAACAGCTGCCTAAGATGCTAATCTTTTCTTTTTTTCTTGAGCCTTTTGTAAATATTTGAAATAGCCATTCATTAACAGTTGCACATTTATTCAGTCCTGTTGTACGGCCTGTGAACTGGAATTAGCTTTTATTTTATTTTTTCTATCTCTTGGCCAGACCAGAGAAACCCTGCTGTTTGGGTTCAATCTGTCAAGGTTCAAATTATCCTCCAACTGAGAGCTAATCAAGGGCGTCTGACCTGGTTTGCAAATAAACTAGGAACAAAAGTGGGTTTATTTTTTTCTTTCTTTGGAGCACTGGTTCTCAGAAAGTAAAGCAAAACAAGAGCTGGTCACAAATGCAATTTGCTTAAAATTAAAAACAGGCACAACTGGCAACTGAAGAACCGGATTTACTCCACATTTCTGAAGTACCCGCTTTGGCTATGGATTCATTTTCTTTCCTTTTTTTTTTTTTTTTAAGATTTTTTTTACTTGACAGAGAGCACAAGCAGGCAGAGAGGCGGGCAGAGAGAGAGAGAGAGAGGAGGAAGCAGGCTCCCTGCGGAGCAGACAGCCCGATGCGGGGCTCGATCCCAGGACCCTGGGATCATGACCTGAGCCGAAGGCAGAGGCTTTAACCTACTGAGCCACACAGGCGCCCCATCCTTTTTTTTAGAAATAGGAATTGGTTTGCAAAGACATTGCAAATTCACATGCACAGCACTCCTAACGACAGTCTGTGGCATAAGGGGAACACGGATTTTAGGCAATCAAGCTCATCTGATGGGTAAATTGGAAGCTTTAAGTATCTCCATTGACCCAAGCCTCAAGCTGATATTACATGTAGCGGAAAAAATCTTTCATTTACCATTAACATCATTACTATATCCACTTTATGTACATTTCTAAAATACGAAGTACACAATTTTCTTCTCTTGTTTTTAAATTTTTTTTAATTAACTAAACTTTACCCAAAACATGGCATTCCAACGCACAACCCCGAGAGCAAGAATTGCATGCTCCACCGACTGAGCCAGCCAGGCGCCCCAGAATTTTCCTTTATTTTGAACATATTTAAACTCCAAACTTGAAAAGAGTTAAATATTTTTACAAATTAAGCAGTTAGTTTTAAATGTACCTTAATGAACTACTTAATGAATGCACTTGAGTCTTACTTACAAACAAATGCTAAAACACTTTCTCTCGTATGGTAGGGTTCCTGGAGCCTAAAATGAGTGCTGGGATCTGAGTTTCAGCATTCTGTTGACTTTGGTAGGTTTCTAATCTCTTGAAACCATAACGGCCAATGAAACCGAAGACCTATGAAGTGAGTCAGTGCAGCCATTCAAGACCAGTGTGACTGCCCACCACGAAGGGCTTGTCTCAAAATGATCACACCTGATGGAATCAGCCCAGTTACACAATAACCCACAGCACTACTGCGAGCACTGCATTTGCAGCATTGAGTATCTGAGTACAATGCCTTCCCTGAGGTGCACACGCTGCAGGCCAAGGGGTGCTGGCCCACCCGTGAGAAAGTGTCCCTCTCAGGACTCCTGCTCAGTCTTGGGATGGAACCTCTCTGTGCTTCTGTGGAACAGGGCTGAGAACGCCAGCAGCTGGAATTCACTGGGTGAACGTAATGATGAAGAGGCCAATGTAAGAGCACAAAGAAAATTATTTGGTGCCTACTTCTCAGGCAGTCTTATTAATAAAGGGCTCACAAAACAGCATAACATCTGAATTATATATATAATCATACTTGCATTCATCAAAAAAAAATCACTGTCACAAATAAGAAAGAAAATAAAAGCAGTAAGACAACAGAACCAATGATTGCGAAAAGTCCATTTCATGTTTCTGGTGGTAGGATATAATAAACATTTTGCACCATATAAAATAAATTTTTTATTTTCTTGGTGACAGCCATTCTGCTTCCTGCAGTTCACGTTTAAGAATGATCAGCAATACGGTGGCTGACTACACGATTAGATGTCAACAATGAGCTGATGCCGAACTTGAGAAATACCTCACCCTACTTAAAATACATTGGTCCAAGTTTCTTCAGAGTTCTCCTTTTATCTAAATTAATCTGAACAAGCCAGCCATCTTTAAGTAGAACCTTATAATCCAGCAAGTTGTTTTAGTCAAGAAAAATATATTTTTGTTTTATAACTTATCAAGCCACACTTACAAATTACAAATTGCTTCCTATAATGTTCCAAACTTCTCTATGGAAAACGTCAAATGTATACAGCATTTTGTTGTCACAAATCCTCCACTTAACAGGCACTTGACAGATGTTTATTAAATAAATAACGTAACAACAATTAAGATTAAATCACACACTAACCTTGGCCAATGTGCTAGGGGGGAAAAAACCTCAACCAATCTATTGTATTTACTCAAGGTAAACTATTTTAAATGTTATTAAGTCAAGAAATATACAGTAAAATGCAAAACATCAGTGAATCTCAGCAAAAACACTACAGATTTCTAAAATTCACAGGTGGTATAATTTTCACGTAATTGGGGTATTTATGAATTTATAAAGAGCACTTGCTACCTGAAATCTTAGCTGCAAAAATCATATTGCTGGAAACATTCAAATGCTGGGCTAACACACTGAAAGAAATTATTTAAAAAATCTATTTAACTTATTCTCTCCTTAACATAGTACCAAGTTTCTCCTACCCGCCCCCCTGTTTTTTTACCAAAACTAATTACATAGTAATTATATCTTCAAGTCAGTACAACTGTAAATGAAGGTCAGGCTGTCATGTATAAATTTTCTCAAGTCTGAAAAACAGAGCCTAGATGTAACCAGAGTAAACACAAATGTAAAAACAGGAATGAATTCACTTGTATCCAAGACGCAGCAGCCCGCTTTTTCAAAGGAAACAGCTATTACCTTTTGGGTTCCAGTTTTCTTCAGCAATTCCTATGTTGAGCACTCACTCAATTTATTTGAAATATTATCTAGTTTGCCACTGTGTTACCGTAATATAGGATGGGTATGTGTTACTATTCACCAAAAAAGAATAGTTTTAACTGTGCCCAATCCACATCATTCTCTCTAAATTACCTCACATCTGTGAACAATCCATCTTTCTCCCATTGCCACTCAAGGGCACTGGCTGACTGGTCCTTCAGACTCCAGCATCCACGGCCAGACACTGAAGAGGTTCGCTCTGGGAGCATCTGCTACTTCCGCTCGGTAAGGCGGGCCCCGGAAGTTTCCCGTCCACAGGCACAAGAACCCTAAGGGCGTGTGCGCATGCGTGCCAAACACAGTTACTGAACACTAGCGGTGAGGCACAGGTAAGACTCAGGCAGTCCGCGTCACCGAGGAGGGAAAGTGGAGGACACAGACAGGGAAACAGACCACTTCACCTCAACCTGGCACGCACAGCCATGGACATCTGAAGAAAAACTTCTGTGACCCTGGAACACGTACTGTGCTACAGAATGCTGAGAACTGGTGGCGGAAGAAGAGATTTAAGGCCAAAAGGCGAAGGGTCATGAATAACCTACCATCTTACAGGCCCTTTTTACTCGGTGTGATCTCGGGCCCCACCCAAGACCTACAAGGATCAAACCCGCAGGCTGACAAAAGTCCCTGAGTGACCTGCGTGCACCTCAGGTGGGAGGAGCACACCCAGGGTCCAGCGTTTCTTCTGAGAAGCAGCCCAGGCATATGCACGTGGAAGCAGGTAGAATGTGTGAACAGATGCACAGAACACAGTTGCCAAGGGAAAAAAAGTCAACTGAAGTGGCAACAGCATCTTAAAAGGCATCGACTTCTTCTGCCCCTCCTCCTCTTTCTTGTTCTCTCATTCTATGGTCAAGAATAACATATTAGCAACTGAGTATTCTCAAAGTACCACAGACTTAGCACTCCATTGGCCTGATTCATCCTCATGAGGACTGGCCAAAGGGGAAACTGAGGCTGAGGAAGAAGAACCCAAAGAGCTGCCTTAAGACCACAGAGCTAACGAGCTGTAGAAACAGCAGGTAACCTGTTCCGTCTTAACCAAAATGCCACAGTACCTCAGGATTACCCGAGTCCAGTGCTGTAACGGCTTACATACTGGACTGTGAACTGCAAGGTGCTGAGTTTTCTTCTCTCTGTGCTTAACAGCTCCTAGTGACATGCCAGTAATTGTTTAAACCATAATCCTATTATTACCACCATATTTCATTTAATGAGAAGCAATCCTGGATATATAGGGCTAATCTTAAAAGGTGTTCAAAATATAATAAAGGTCTTATGAAATTTTTATATATTAAGATACATTCTTACAAATACCTAACACGGTATCCTTATGCCTGTACGACACACAGCACTAAAAGTTAGTGGCCTAAATCAATAATTGATTAATACAATCCTGCTCAGCTAGGCGGCTCTTTTGATCAATGTGGTAGCCCAAACATTCAACACGGCTCCTTCGCTTACATGTCTGGGGTCTCTGCGGAGAAGCCAGAAGACCTATGGGCTGGCTGCACGTCTCTCGGCCCACAGGACACTGCCAGTAGGGTAGCTGGACCTCTGAACGAGGTTGCTCGGCACGCCAAGCAGCATTCCACGAGAATAAGCCCCAGTGCACAGGACAGTCAAAATCCAATGGCCGAAGTGAGACCCAACGGCCCAGCTGACAGTCACTGTGGAAGGTCCCATCTTCACAAAGTACGAAGACTGAGAGGTGGGATTAAATGAGAGCCACCAAGTTAACAGACTCCCAGGATGTTTCAATTGTTTATCCAGAGTTTTAGGAAGAAGAAAACATGAACTGTGAAATCCTTCAGACAGTTTTTATGCCGACAGTGGGCTTTGTCCACTGTATGCATAGCCTTTAAGCCCTGAGTCTAGTCAAGCACTCAGCCAGGGGCGCGTAACATGGCCCTTTCTAATTAACTAGCTGGGACCTTCCCCCGTTTGCTCTCCGTGTGATTGGAGAAACAATCCACTCTTCTGGTTTCACACTCTTGGCTTTGATCTCTGACTCCCATCATTTTGTTTTGATGCCTTTCTCGGCTCCCCTTCTGGGTCTCAACTTTGGGTTCCCACCACCATTCTGGGCCGTGATTGTTCCGTGTATCAGCTGCACATGTGCACACACAAAGCTTGTAGCAGGCATGACTCACGGACCACTGCTCCTATCCCACCTCCACTGCTGACGCCTATCACTTCAAACCCATTGCAGAAGGAATTTAGAGAAAGCAAACAGGCTTATCCTAACAAGATGAGAATGCAGACAGCCATATATTTATATATAGCTTTTGTTGCTTATGTTTTGCTCTAAAAAGAAAACAGCATACCTAAGAAAAGTGTTTTTAAACAGATCTAAATAGAATTCCATTAATGTATGTTTTAATTTGTAATCATGCCTCCATTCAAAAAGTATTTACTATGGACCTACTGTATGCCCTGCGCTACACCATGCTCTAAAAAATCCAGGGATGAATAAAACAGGCAGTCTGACTACTGTCTCAGAACTTTTCCTGAATCAAGAAATGAATAAACAAATGGGTATGAAGTACAAATCATAAGTGCTTTAGAGGACATGTGTGATATGACAGAGAATTAGAAGGAAAGGGCTCCCTTAAATAGGGCGGTCAAAGACATGCCCCATGAAGAGGAGACATTGAAGCTGATCCCTTATTATGAAAGAGACAGCCCTGCAAAGACCACAGGTAAACAGGTAAACCCTTTCAAAGTAGGGAAAAGCCAGTGCTCTGTTCAAGGAACTAAGGGAAAGGATTGGATGACAACGGGTTGGAGATATAAGGAGGCAAGAAGAGCAAAGAATGGATAATCCAGCCAGATCACGTGACCCCTCCTGGTCTTTGCTGCCAAGTTCAATTGTATTTTCCTCCAAATGCAAGCCACCTTCCATGGACTCAAGCAAGTCTCTGGTCCTCTGAAAAGCTACCACTTAGTGTTCCAGTCCACAGTTTTTCTTTCCCTAAGCTTCTCCTACTCATATGTCTTCTCCCCCCTCCCCGCCCCACCGTCTGAACTATCTTTCAAAGAAAATGTTCTTAATGCCATTCCATGGAGAGGAAGCAGCTGAGGATAGTGGTAAGGAAACCGGGGAGTGAACAGGAGCTTAGGGAAGTTCCCGGTCCTCCTTGGGCTCCACATTCCTCATCTGAAAATGAAGGGTGTAAGACAATTGTGAAGGCTTCCCCACTAGCTGGTTCTTCTTTGACTTATTCACAGAACTGCCATTTCAACCATAGAGCTGAGTGGAAAACAGATTAGGTTAAGCCAGGGGGCTCCCAGATTTCTCCTGAAGAAATCTTCATCACATACAGTTGATCATTTGTAAAAAGTAAGTTCTCAGAATATCAGGCTAATCTATGCTCAAATAGAATCCACCAAGTCCAAAGTTAGGTACAAATAAGTTCCAGTTTATCAAATGTTCCTATTTCTGTTTCCCATATCTCAGTCAAGAAATAAAAAGTGGCTCCATTTCAAATATGTGCGATTTAATTTTCTAAATGGAAAAACTCTGATAATTTAATATATGCAATTCCTTAAAAATGAAGTCTATTGTGTTTATGCAGTCTAAAAGGGTATGTACTTACAAAAAATTTAGAAAATATTAAAAGCAAAAAAAATTATTAATATGCTTTTTGTCCCCCCAACTAAAGTAACCTATGGCCTAATTTCTCCTTTTTTCCTGTACTTAATTATTTTTGCTTGCTTAATAAAAAGTTGTGACTATATAGCAAATATGATTTTACAGCCATGTTTTTTAACCCAGTATGAAAAACTTTCCAGATTATTATAAACTGTAAACATTAACATTCAAAACTTTGTAATACTCCATCATGCAAATATATCAAGGTTAAGTGCTTTCTGAACTAGAGAAATGTGGATTTCAGCTACCAATATAGATTTAGCATTTCCTAAATTTATTCTTCTCAAATAAAGAAAAATATATAAAGGCACACTTTTTCTCAAGGAAATAAAGTTATTTTACAAACTACACAAATGGACATATTTTTCTATTCCTATAAAAACGAATTAACTAATTAATAACCTCAGTCATGTTGCTACCAGCAGGGAATTATTTCCACACTATACATATATTTGTTTTATAAAACACGTTTGAGAGTGAAATGCTCCTACGTGCCTCTAATTATGATAGTGTGATATTCTGCTTTGAAAGGCTCGACCCAAACTGAGCCCAAAAAGGGATATTTAAAGAGAGGGAAAGCAATACGAATTTATATATCTAAAAAACACCACGCTATACCCGTCCCCCCACCCCCCAAAAATCTAGGCTGGTGATTCCCAAACCTGTGCAGCTTTGAAAATAAATGTTCCCCAGCCTCCAACTAGCTCACAGAGCTAGGATCTTTGGAGGGGGAGCCGGGGAACCTGCATGAGACACTCTGCACAGAACTCTGAGCGGAGCCAGGGGTGGAAAGAGGGGCGCCCACACCCACACTGCAGCTACTCTGTGGGAAGAACAGGCACAGAGTTTTAGTTTATCGCCGCACATCGACGATGTGTTTCTTCTCCACTTCCACTGAATATTTTGATTCCATGACTCAGTGTCTTTATTTAACGAAGAAAGTTTTCTAGACAGAAGTTTCTAGAAGTGGTCCTTACCACATGCATCTGAGTCATCTGGACTTATTCATCCAAAAATGCAAATCCCTGGGACCTTGGCAGACCTACTGAATTGGGAACCGGGCGGCATGTCTGCCTTTTTCTTTCTTTCTTTCTTTTTTTCTTTTTTTTTTTTAGATTTAATTTATTGATTTAGAGAGAGAGAGAGAGCGCGTGGGCATGCAAGTGAGGGGAGGGGCAGAGGAAGAGGGAAAACCACAAGTAGATTCCTTGCTGAGCGCGGACCCCAAGGCGGGGCTCGATCTCAGAACCCTGAGATCACCACCTGAGCCGAAATCAAGAGTCTGTAGCTCAACACTCTGGGAGCCACCCAGGCGCCCCACCCCCTTTTTTTTTTAAGCTTCGTTTATTTTATAGAGAAAGGGGTGCAAGAGAGGGGAGGGGCTGAGGGAGTGGGAAAGAAAGTGCAATTTTAAACACACACCCCAAAGGCCCAGGGGTTATCCACAGAGACAGTAAAGCTTAAGACCCACGTCCACAGATGATGCTTGGTGCACCGGCCTTCACTTTCCTTAACTAGAACCCAACAAATCAAAAAGATCTAAGTGGAGAGTATGGTCATCTAATCATTCGCTCTTTCCCTGATCCATCCAATTCATTCTTTCATCAGATCTTGCTCATCCTTCCCCAACTGTATTTCCACAGGTTAAACCCTCTTACCCCCAGGTTCTCATTCTCCTTTTGTGGACACCAGAAATGACAAACTAAAGGGGGCTTATTCTTTAAAGGCAGCAATCTAAATCAAACTCTAGCTTTTTTATATTACAAGTAATAAGAAATGTATTGAAACTCAACAAGAGAAATATATATACATATATGCGTGTGTGTGTGTGTGTATATATATATATATATATAAAACAGAGAGCAACAAATAAAAAGAAGTACAGAAATTTATAACCTCTGCACAATAGCCAAGGTCCCACTAACAAATATTTTTTTCATGCAGAAAATTAGGCTCGCCACACCTGACATTGTGCAAGTATGTTTACTGCAATTTAATATCCACACAAGCAGGAGAAGAGATTTAATAATTTTTCCGCTGGAATGAACTGACAGCCAGTGGCAGAAAAGTGCAGAGTCCACAGAATCGATAAAAGCCGCGGGCATCACAAAGTAGTACTTCTGCCCAGAAAACAGCTCACAAAGGTCAGGTTTACAAACCACCAGGTAGCAGTATCACTTTCACATCTTTCCAGGGCTATTAAAATTCCATTAAACAACCTTCCAAAACTAACTTGCAGCCTTTAAAGTTCACCAAAATGATCCCAGAGACAGATCAGCCTCAGCTCAGATGCTGAAAGTAAACCTTTGGTTAACTTCTATCCCCTGTCACCAAAAAAAATCTTTTGCAAAATTCCGTTTAGTAAAAGAAAAAAAAAAATCAAAGCAAATATGTCTTTATTTACAACTATACATGTGGACCTAAGTGGGATGTACCCACTTAGTGAGAATGATGGATACTCGTCAACTCTCAGGAAAGAGTTTCCAAAAGTAAGTTATTTCTGTTGCAGATCTTGGAAAGCCGCCACCACGAACTATCTGGTGTCATAAAATCACGCCTGTGTTATGAGACACAAGTACTCAGTTATGCCCGAAGAACAGCTGAAACGAAGCAATATCCCTTGCCCACTTTAAAATTGAGGTTTTCCAGGCTGTATTTTCACTACAGGTTCCAAGTCGCACATGAAATTTCATCAGGCCCCATCAATTCAGGATTAGCAACTCATCCAACATTTACTGAGCACCTACTAAGCCAACAAGCACACTG
>RCUC01169819.1:0-42990 GCA_003697995.1 Taxidea taxus jeffersonii
TGTTCTGAATGGTGCTGTGCTCACTTGCCACCAGGTCTTTGCATGGACGTGTGGGCCTCAATTTCTGGGGTTCATGGCAAGTATGTACTTCACTTTGAGAGACTGCCAACTTCTTTTCCAAAGTGTACAATTTTACATGGCCATCAGCAATAACATGCAGGCTCCAATCTCATTAAAACTGGGAGTGTCTCTCTCTTGGACTGTCCTTCTCCTGGATAGATAATGGTATCTCACCCCATCTTTTTGTGTGAAGCATCTATTAAATTCTTTTGCCTGCTGTTTTTTTTTTAAAGATCTTATTTATTTATTTGAGAGACAGAGATCACAACCAGGCGGAGAAGCCTGCAGAGAGAGAGAGAAGGAAGCAGGTTCCCTGCTGAGCAGAGAGCCCGATGCGGGGCTCGATCCCAGGACCCCGGGATCATGACCTGAGCCGAAAGCAGAGGCTTTAACCCACTGAGCCACCCAGGCGCCCCTGCCCCCTTTTTTAAATGGTCATTTGTCTTCTCATTATTTCATTGTAAGAGTTCTTTATGTACTGCATGTAAGCCCTTTAGCAGATAAAGGATTTTAAAATATTTCCTCTCAGGAGGAGGCCTCTCTTTTCATATTCATTATGGTGTCTTTTGAGAATGAAAAGTTTTGATTTTTATGAAATCCACTTTATTGATTTTTTTTGTTTTATGAGTTATCTGTTTGGGTCATATTTAAGAAATCATTGCCTGACCCAAGGTCACTAAGATTTTCTCTGATGTATTTTTCCCCTCTGGATCTTTTACAGTTTTTGCTTTTATAGGTAGGTCTATGATTCATTTGAAATTCATTTTGTGGTTGGTGTGAAATGACAGTCAGTTCATCTTTTTAAATACAGATATCCAACTATCCCAGCACTGCTTGTAGACAAAATTATCCTCCCCCTATTGTATTGTTCTGGCACCTTTGTCAAAAATCAGTTGATCCTAAAATGTAATGTTTCTTTCTGAGCTGTCTATTCTGTTCCCTTGATCTGTATGTCTGTCTTTCTCTGTAGCCTGTATTTGTGATTTCTGTAGTTTTCATGATAAATTTTGAAATTAGATTGAAGTCCTCCAACTTTGTTCTTTTTCAAAAATGTTGTGGTTATTCTAATTCCTTCACCTTTCTTTGACACTTTATGATCTATTTCTCACTTTCTTCAAAAAGGAAAAGGCAGGCCTCCTGGATAGTTCCGTCAGGTGGCGTGTGCCTTCGACTCAGGGCATGATCCTGGAGTCCTGGGATCGAGTCCCGTGTCGGGCTCCCTGCTCAGCAGAGAGTCTGCTTCTCCCTCTCTCTCTGCCCCTCCACCTGCTCATGTGCTCTCTCTCTCTCTCTCTCTCTCTTAAATAAATAAAATCTTTAAAAAAGAAAAAAAGGCTTTCGGATTTTGTTAGGAATTGTATTGGATCTAGGAGTAATTGCCGTGCTGACAACATTGAGTCTTCCAATCCATAAACGCGGAGCACCTCTCCATTTCGATCTTTCTTTGGGGTGCCTGGTGGCTCAGCTGGTTAGGTGACTGCCCTTGGCTCAGGTCATGATCCTGGGGTCCTGGGATGGAGCCCCCCATCAGGCTCCCTGCTCTGCAAGGGAGTCTGCTTCTCCTTCTCCCTCTGCCTGCCACTCCCCCCGCTTGTGTTCTCTCTCTCTCTCTCTCTCTGTCAAATAAATAAAATCTTCAAAAATTAAAAGATCTTTCATTTCTCTCAGCAATGTTTTCTCGTCTTAGGTTTTCTAGACTTAGGTGTATTTTCTTTGATGCCACTGTCAATGGGATTGTCTTCTCAGTCTCGGTTTGGATTGCTTATTGGTAGCTTGTAGCAATATGATTGGTTTTTGTATATTTATTTTGTATCCTGAGACCTTTGTTCTAGTAGCGTTTTCTTTTCAACATTCCTTGGGATTTTCTACATATGAGATTATATCATTTGTAAACACAGACAGTTTCACTGATTCCTCTCCCATCTGGATGCCCTTAAGTGCTTATTTCACCTGATTGCACTAATCGCACATCCAACCGGGTAGTGCTAAATGGGAGTGGTGAGAGCAGACATTCTTGCCTTGCTTCTGATCTTGGAGAGAAAGCATTTAGTCCTGCATCAGTACGTATGATGTTCGCTGTAGGATTTTCACAGTATTTTGTATAAACTTTTAATCTTTGTTCATTCTCTTTGATCCTCCTTAAAATTCTGATATAAGGGGCACCTGGGTGGCTCAGTGGGTTAAAGCCTCTGCCTTGGGCTCAGGTCATGATCTCAGGGTCCTGGGATCGAGCCCCGCATCGGGCTCTCAGCTCAGCAGGGAGCCTGCTTCTCCCTCTCTCTCTGCCTGCCTCTCTGCCTACTTGTGATCTCTGTCTGTCAAATAAATAAATAAAATCTTTTTAAAAAATTCTGATACATAGTACAATGTAAATAGCTACATTTTAAAAGTGGATTTTAGGGGGGCACCTGGGTGGCTCAGTGGGTTAAAGCCGCTGCCTTCGGCTCAGGTCATGATCCCGGGGTCGCGGGATCGAGCCCCGCATCGGGCTCTCCGCTCTGCGGACAGCCTGCTTCCTCCTCTCTCTCTGCCTCTCTGCCTACTTGTGATTTCTGTCTATCAAATAAATAAATAAAATCTTAAAAAAAAAAAAAGTGGATTTTAGGGGCACCTGGGTGGCTCAGTGGGTTAAGGCCTCTGCATTCGGCTCAGGTCATGATCCTGCTTCCCTTCCTCTCTCTCTGCCTGCCTCTCTGCCTACTTGTGATCTCTGTCTGTCAAATAAATAAATAAAATCTTTTAAAAAAAAACATTAAAAAATAAAAAATAAAAGTGGATTTTACTATAAGCAGTATAGACATTTTAAAGTTTTGCAACTATTCAGATATAATAAAAAGCATATTTTTAAATGTTAATTATATTGAGAAATTCTCTCCCATTTGGTTTCTCAATTTATTTTTTTTAAAGATTTTGCTTATTTATTTGACAGACAGAGATCACAAGGAGACAAAGAGGCAGGCGGGGAGAGAGGAAGGGAAGCAGGCTCCCTGCCGAGCAGAGAGCCCAATGCAGGGCTCGGATTCGGGGCTCGATCCCAGGACCCTGGGATCATGACCTGAGCCGAAGGCAGAGGCCTTAACTCACTGAGCTACCCAGGTGCCCCTGGTTTCTCAATTTAAAATGGGTATTAAGATTTCCTATTTCTACTTGAATCAATTTTGGTGATCTGTCTTTCTAAGAATTTGTCCATTATACTTACATTGTCTATTTTGTTGACGCAAAGTTGTTCTTAATATTCTCTTACAACTTTTTTATTTCTTTTTTTTTTTTTAAAGATTTTATTTATTTATTTGACAGACAGAGATCACAAGTAGGCAGAGAGGCAGGCAGAGAGAGAATGGAGGAAGCAGGCTCCCTGCGGAGCAGAGAGCCCGATGCGGGGCTCGATCCCAGGATGTTGGGATCATGACCTGAGCGGAAGGCAGAGGCTTTAACCCACTGAGCCACCCAGGCATCCCACAACTTTTTTATTTCTATACTATCAGTTGCTATGATGTCGCCCTCCTGATTTGGGGAATTTTGCCTTTTCTTTCTTTTGTAGCTGTTTATGAGAAGAAAATTTTAAATTGTACAATCATGTTGACAGCGGCTTTATTCATAATAAACAGAAGCTTAAAACAACCCAAATGTCCATCTATAGGAGACTGAAAATATAAACTACTAATTAAAACAAAAACAATTTAAAAACAATAAAACAATTTAAAAACAAAAAACAATAAAAACAATAAAAAAGCAATTAAAAACAAAGATTTAAATAAATAAATAAATAAATAATAAAAACAAACAAAGAGGGGCACCCGGGTGATGCGGTCGATTAAGCACCCAATTCTTGGTTTTGGCTCAGGCTGTGATCTCAGGACCCCCTGAGATCGAGCTCAGCGTGGGCTCCACAGTGAGCACAATGCCTGCTGAAGTTTCTCTCCCTTTCCCTCTGCCCCTCCCCACCTCGCATATTCTTTCTCTAATAAATAAATAAATAAATATTTTTTTAAAAACCCAAAACATGGGGCGGCTGGGTGGCTCAGTCAGTTAAGCTTCTGCCTTCGCCTCAGGTCATGATCTCAGGGTTCTGGGGATCGAGCCCCATATCAGGCTTCCTGCTCAGAGGAGAGTCTGCTTCTCCCTTTCCTGCTGTGCCCCGTGCTTGTGCTCTCTCTCCCAAATAAAAAAAAAAATCTTTATTAAAAAAATCCAAAAACGCACAAACAACAACCTACTAAAACAGACCACAACATAGATGAATCTCATAGACACGGAGAGCAAAGGAATCTTGGCCTTAAAGTGTGCATGTCCTAGGAGTCGGTTCCTCTGACATTCAGAGTAAGAAAACTAATCCATGGTGGTAGAAATCAGAAGAGAAGTTGCTCGCTGGGGAGATCAGCCATGCAAGAAAGGACGTACCCATTCTCAACACCCACCCCGAACACCCAGCATGAAATGCCATGGAAAGCAAGGTACAATCCCTTGGTTAAGGAGTCCTGCTTAACACCAGTGGACATGAAGGCCCGGGGGTGGAAGTGACAATCCCAGGGTCACACAGACAGTCTTGGTTAGAACCCAGGTCTTCAGCGATCTGGCGTTTTATCCCCTCAGCTCCTCGTCTTCTAGCTCCTGACGCTGGCCTCACCCTGGCCTCCACCTGCAGTGAGCCAAGACCCCTCCAAAGCCACCCCCTCGGGCCTCAATATATATTTCCCTAGCTGCCCCAATGACCCGGTATGGTGCTACTCAGGAGAAAAGCCACGTTTACCTTTGCAGCCCGGGAGCAAGAATCGGGCTTTGTTCCCTGGCATCGGCATCAAGCTGGGCAGCGGGACTTGATCTCGGAGGGCCACAAAGTAAATGAAAGCCGATTTGCACCAGGGTCTAGGAATGTGAAGAGAGAAAGCCTCGATCAGCTGGGACACACCTTGTGCTCGCCGGGTGAGCCCAGGTCCGTCATCTACAAGATGAACAGGGCATCTGCTATGCCCTAGTGTTGTGATAGTTCAGTGAAGCCACACGTGTCACTGTGCTTTGTGAGCTCTGGAGGAAAGGTCACTATTATCAAGCATTGCTAGGACCCGGGCAGGATGAATCTGAAGTCATGTGGTCACCCACTGTAGGGAGAAGAAACTCCAGAGGCCCCAGGTATTGGGGGGGGGGGAGGCGGGCGCACAACCCCAGCCCAGCTTAGGGGTCCTAGTGCCTGGCCCTGTCCCCATCCCCTCCCCCCATCCCCACAACAATATCCACTTTCCACCTGTGCTTCTCCCCAGAAAGCTAAGCCCACATGCATCTCAGTGGAATTTCCCAGGTAGGTGACACCTCGCTCTGAGGTGTCAGCCTAAAGGTAGAGGTCACACAAACTCCGGAAGGAGGAAGTAGTTGGCTTCCAAGGCTGTCCTTTGCTGTGGCTGATTAACCTTTGATCTGCCCTGAGGCAGAATGTGGGCATTTGGCCAGGCCTCATCTGGCCACAGGAGAGCCTCATCTTTTCTAAGACTCATGGGCCTTCGTGCAGATCTGCATGGAGGCCTCAGCCAGGCCCCAAAGCATCATGGCGATTTGCTGCCTGCCTGCCACACTGCCTGATCATCTAGGGTCCCACTTATTCCCTGCAGGACTCCAGTCAGCCAAGGGCATCATGTGCTCTCCTCTGCTGGCAGGGGCCCTCTCCTGGCCTGCAAAATGCTGGGGACAAAAGGGCCGTTGGGGCTGCGGCCCAGCCCCCCACACTGCCCAGACATTGCCCAGAGGCCTAAGGCACTCCTTCCCTCCTACAGGTGCAGCCCTAGCCGGTTCCCCTACAAACCCAACCTCCCAGTGCCCCCAGCCCTGGTGCCTGCCTGGTCTGTAGTTACATCCATCATGTTTAATTCATGGCTGGGGGTCAGGATGAACTTCCCAAGAAAGGGAAGAATTCCCCTGGGGTCTTGCCCAGTTCCTGCCTGCCCTGGGCCTGGAACTGGAACTAGAGGCTGCCGGTGGGCCCAGAGGACACTGTCCCAGCCGAGGCCCGGCCATCATTTGCTAATCCACTGCCCTGGAATGTCTGCAGGCCAATCAGCGGGGTCTCCAGGGGCTCCCCGAGGGCTCCAATAATCCTGCGATGATTAGCAGGGGCACAGGGTCAGTGCACACTGCCTGGTTGGCTGTTGTGGGCAGGGCCGCTGGCCAGGCCCTCGGCTGGAGGAGGGAGGGAGCCCTGGGATCGGAGCTGGCCGGCTCTTCATGCCAGTGTCGACAGGAGGCCTTTTGGATACACCGATTACTCACACCAGCCTCCCCCTTTTGTCTGCCCGTCCAGCCTGCCTCCTTGATATTGTGAGTAGCTCTGTCTCGCTTGGGAGGCAAGCTGGACGGCTGAGCCAGAGCGCCCGACAGGCCCATGCTGGGGCCGGCGCCCTCCGCCCGGCTGGGGGCCCCCCGGCCCGGCCTCCTGCCCGTGCTCCTGGCTCTCCTCAGCATGGCCTGGACGGAGCCGAAGTTACTCCCACTGCAGGAGGAACAGGCTCTGATGCCTGGAGGTAAGCGGGCCCCTGGGTGAGGAACGAGGGGAAGCAGCTAGGAGTGCCGCAGAGCAGTGCCAGGAAGGCCTGAGCTCTGGGCAGACCTGTGTGGTTTAAATAGCAACACCCCCCCCCCCCGAAGGTAATCCAGGGACCCAAGATGGATGGTGGAGGCTGGGCCTGGGGAGCAGGAAAAATGAAGGGGAGTGGGCCCAGGCGTGGGGGTCAAGGAGGAGTAGCAGCCCAGAGCCTATAGCTGGCTGCCCCAGGGCTGCCCCCCGCCCCCAGCCCGTGGCCCTACCTCCTCCAGTCAGCCCAGCCCCCAGCTCAAGGGCCCTGTACGCCTGCCTCCCTCCCAGGCCCCCAGCTCTCTGTCTCCCGTAGGCCGTCCATCCCCTCCACCATCCCCTCCACCATCCCCCGTGCCCCTGGCCCCATCATTTCTTGCTCTCTAAGGGCAGGGCAACCCTCTCAGCTTGCCACAGCTGACGTCACCCCAGGGGAGCCCGGGTCCCGCTGTGCAGGGGCCTGACTTGGTCTCCCACCCCAGGCCTAAGCAGTAAGGAGACGTTCCTGCTCCTCTCCGTGCACAACCGTCTGCGGAGCCGGGTGCAGCCCCCCGCAGCCAACATGCAGAGAATGGTGAGTACCCCAAGGCTGCCGAGGCAGTGGCTGGAGGGGCAATCCTGAAGACGGCCCAGGAGGCCAGGCCTGTGGCAGGCGCCCGTCCGCCTGGGCAGGGCTGGGGACAGCCAGTCACCCGCCCACGGGGGGACAGTTCCTGGTTGCTAGGGTTCTGCAGAGGCCTGCTTCCCAGAAGGCCCAGCCCTTTGGCCTTTCCTCGCATCCCATCCCGTTGCCCTGGAGACCAGAAGACATGGAAGGAGCCCCTCAGGAAAGAGGAGCCCCACAAAGGAATCCCCGCAGGATCAGAGGGGCAGAAGACTGGGAGGGAGAAGTGTCTTGCTTGAGGGAAGGGGCTGGAATGTGACCAGGACCCAGGGCTTCTTCACGGTTTATCTGGGTGACTAGGAGGGGCCCCTCCAAGGTCTCTGCTCCTCTGGGGGCTGGCGTAGGACGGCAGGGTTGGTGGTGTCATCCCAGGCCCAGAAACTCTGCCCCGGCACATGCCCACAGGCCCGGGGAGGGGGGGGTGAGGGGTGAGGGCGGGATAGTGTGGGGGTGGGCAGGGTTCCCCATGGCTGCCTCCCATAAACTCCTCCAGGCCGCTCAGCGGTGGTGACCTTGAGAGCTCCCGGGTCGGTTTCCCAGGAGGTGGGGGTGGGGCGGGCCAGTGGGAGGGGGTCGCTTCTCTCCCTTTCCCTGCTCTGCAGTAGCTGTGGCCCTCCTCAGGCCCAGGTCCTGACTCCCAGTACCCGCGCCCTGTGCTCCCAGCTCCAGTGCCTGGCAGGGAGGTGCTCCCCCTCATCTGGTCATCGGTGTTGACGCTTTTCATGCCCCTTTGGCCAAAGTCTTAGAAATCAGCATTTCATAGAAGATGAGAATGGAGCCCCACCACTCAGCCTCCCTCACCTGTGCGGGCCTCTAGTGCTCTTACCCAGTGGAGGCCAAGGCTCTTAGGGTGGTGCAGGGGGGCCAAGGGGCCCCGCCAGGCAATCCCCACTGCTCCGGTTCCAGTCTGCATCAGAGGTAAAATCCTAACAGCCGTCCGCCGTCCAGCCCACGGTGGGTCAGACATTCTCCTCCTGTTCCCTTTGAGTCCCCATGATAATCTTACTCTGTGAGTATCTTACTGTCCCAATTTACAGATGAGGATGTTGAGTCTCATGAGATTAGGGGCTAGAGGCCACACAGCTGGGGTGAGGTGACCCAAGTCTTCTTGATGGTTGAGCCCGTCATTTAAGAGGAGAGGGGGACGATTTGGTAGCCGTGGGGGCAAGAGGGGGGGTCTGCTGGTGTAGGGGTAGGAGAGAAGATTAGGGCCACTCCAGAGAACAGCGCTGGCTGGGCCCAAAGCCCTGAGGCCAGGAGCATCTCTGGTCCTGCTTCCCTGTTGGCACCCCCTCCACAAAGCCAGGTGAGTGGGCGGGGGGGGGGGGGGGCGGTGTGTGAGGCCTTTTTTATCAAAGAAAAGCCAGATGGGAGCAACGGAGCCTTCCTGACAATGGCTACAGACAGTTGTACCTAACGGCAGGCAAAAAACTATTTTGAATGGCTTGGGCCCTGCCTGGGCTCACATTACTGGACAGAAAAATCTACCACAGAAGCACATCCCATTGCCTGGGCTGGCACTGCTCCCTCAGGAACAGCCACGCCCCTCTGGGGCGGCGCCTAAGGCGGGAGTCAGGAGGGTGGAGGTTCTCAGGCCAGGCTGGAGCGGGGCTCAGGGGTAGGTGCCCAGGCCTCGCTGGTGCTCTCACCACCGTATCTCCAAGAGCTCCTCGCAGGCCTGGTCTGGCCTTCCCTGGCCCCAGGGTGAAGTGGCTGAAACAGGACTCCCCATCCAGTGCTCTCAGCATGACCCCCACCCTGGGTAAGTGGGGAAAGTGGGATCACCAAGGCCTGGTCCAAAGGTCCCAGCTGACATCTCTTTTTGTGCGGCCCCCAGGACTGGAGCGAGAGCCTGGCCCGATGGGCTCAGGCCAGGGCAGCCCTCTGCGGTGCCCCAGTCCTGAGCCCCTCGGCAGCACCTCGGGCCCCCCAGCAAGTGGGCTGGAATGTGCAGCTGCTGCCGGCAGGCTCCGCGTCCTTCGTCAGCGTGGTGGGCCTGTGGTTCGCAGAGGGGCGGTGGTACAGTCACGCGGCTGCCGAGTGTGCCCACAACGCCACCTGCACCCACTACACTCAGGTGAGGCTGTGGCACCGGCCCCCGGCCCCTGGGGTCAGCTCAGAAGGGCCACCTTCTGAGGGTCATCTTCAAATCCGTGGCTGCTCTTCCTCGATTTGTAGTTTTCCTTTTCTCAGCTCTAAGTATGAACAACTTCATACGTACATCTAGTAATGGACTCCCTTTTACCCATGACCTCCATTTGGACAATGTTTAACTATATTTATTCTCATCTCTTAAGTAAAAAACAACTAGGGGCGCCTGGTGGCTCAGTTGGTTGAAGCATCTGCCTTCGGCTTGGGTCATGATCCCAGAGTCCCAGGATCGAGCCCCTTGTCAGGCTCCCTGCTCAGGGGGAGTCTGCTTCTCCCTCTCCCTCTGTTGCTCCCCTGCTTGTGCCCATTTCTCTCTCTCTCTCTCAAAGAAGTAAATAAAATCTTTTTTTAAAAGTCCACAAATGGGCGCCTCCCATTGATTTTTCAACCCTTCCCCCACTGCTCACAGTCCACTTGCCACCCACCAAGCTCACATCTGCCCGTGGATCTGTTGCTGAGTTCTCGATTCTATTATGCTGCTTTTTAAAATTTTAATCCCTGCACAAATCGTGTTTTAATTATTACAGCTTTATAGAAACTTTTGAAATGGAAATTCCCCATATTGTTATTATTGTTCAAAACCGTGTTGCCTGTGCTCGGCTCCCGATTCTCTGAAACAAACGGTCTGTTTCGTCTTGAGACTGTTTGGCCAAGTTCTTTTTTCTAGGAAACTGTCCATTGTATGTTTCCCAATTGGTTGGGCAGACTTGCTCTGTACTGAAGAGAGAGTTAAAGCTAGAGTTAAACAGAGTGGGGGTGCCTGGGTGGCTCAGTCGGTTAAGCATCTGACTCTTAATTTCGGTTCAGGTCACGATCTCAGGGTCCTGGGATCGAGCCCCGCATCGGGTTCCCTGGTCAGCGGAGAGCCTCCTCCTCCCTCTCCCACCCCCCCTGCTTGTGTTCCCTCTCTCGTTGTCTCTCTCTCTGTGTCAAATAAATAAATAAATAAATAAATCTTTTTTAAAAAGACTATTTAAAAAATACAGTAAGCTGAATAAAGTAGGAGAAAGTAAATAATGTGGGTGCCTGGTTCACTTAGCCTGTGGAGCATGTGACTCTTGATCTCATGGTCATGAGTTCGAGCCCCACATTGGGTATAAAGATTACTAAGGAAAAACAAATAAAATTTAAAAAACAGAAAGTAAATAATAAAAATAAGAGCCGAACATCAGTAAAGCATCCAATTCTTGGTTTTGGCTCACGTCATGATCTCAGGGTTGTGAGATCAAGCCCCGCGTTGAGTTCTGAACTCAGCACGGGGTCTGCTTGGGATTCTCCTTCTCCCTCTGCCCTTCTGCCTGCTCTCCCTCTCTCAGTCTGTCTTTCAAATAAAAAAATAAAGTCTTTTAAAAAAAAAACTAGGATTAAACAGGGATTTAAAATTTTCCTGGGACCCCTGAATGGCTCAGTTGGTCAAACGTCTGCCTTTGGCTTAGGTCGCTCTGGGATGGAGTCTCACACTGGGCTCCTTGCTCAGCAGGGAACCTGCTTTTCCCTCTGCCTGGCTCTCCCCTTGCTTGTGCCATCTTGCTGGCTCTCTTGCTCTCTCTCGGACAAATAAATTTTAAAAAATTTTCCTGTGTCTCTTGCTAGATCCTTTTAAACTTTTCAGCTTTGTTTATGTGCACCTTCTCTCTTTCATTCTTTACCAGTCTTCCCAGAGATGTGTCTATTTTAACAAGTAAGCTTTTGTTTGTTTTATCCTTTTTCTTTTTTCTTTAAATTTCTGCTCTTATTTTTACTATTTACTTTTAAGTTTATATATTTTAATGGGGTGCCCCCATTATTCACTTTCTTTTACCTTATTCAGTTTACTCTATTATTTTTTAATATTTGATCCCAGGACCCTTGGATCATGACCTGAGCCGAAGGCAGACACTTAACCGACTGAGCCACCCAGGCGCCCCAACCATTCCTTACTTCTAAGTTACTTATTCGGAGATTGTATTGCATGGAATTTATAGAATGCAGCCCATGGGATATTATTCCTTTGGTTTTTGTTGAATCTTGCTTTGTGGTTAAGTGAAGGGCCAATGTTTGCAAATGTTTTCTGCATTCCTAAAAAGAATGTATTTTCTTTAATTATTGGACACGTGTCCGTGTCTCCCTACTTCATGGCTGTGCTGTGCTACAGGAGTTTGCTTAACTAGTCCCCTGTATTGACTGTGCTGTTTCCAAGCTGTCACAGATTTTAAGATTTTCAATCCAAGTGCTGAATACTATCAGAGACCTGTATCTATTAGCTTTTGTTGCTAACACACTACCCCAAAGTTTAGCATCCTTGGGATGGGCCCTTGTGGAGGTTCTTCTGGTCTTTGCTGGGCCCAAATACAAGTGCAGTCAGCCGCTGCCTGGGCAGGGACCTAGCCGTCTAGAGGGGCCTCACCTGGCTCCCTCGTGCCTGTGGGGTCTCCAGCCCTAGGTTCAAAACCAGCTCAATATCATTTTTTTTAAGACATTATTTTGTTTATTTACTTTAGAGAGTAAACACAGGGGAGCTGGGGGCAGGCAAGGCAGAGGAAGAAACAGAACCCCAAGCAAGACTGCACTGAGCCCGGAGCCTGGCACAGGGCTCGAACTCACAGCCATGAGATCATGACCTTAGCCTGAACCAAGAGTCGGACGCTTAACCAACGGAGCCACTCAAGCCCCCCCAGCTCAGTATCACTTCTATTGTATTCTGTTGGCCAACACAAGCCACAGGCCCAGCCGGGTTCCAGGCTAGAAAATAGAGTCCTTCTCTCATTGCAAAGAACTACAAAGGCACGTTTAAGAGGGGGCTGCAGGGAGAAGGGAAGGGTTGTAGCCATGTGTGCGGTCTGTTGCAAGGCCTTTGAGGTCCAAGACTTTCTTTCGCCACTCCTCCCCCATCCAAGATTCTCCTTTCTTCAGGTATCTGCCGATCCAAACCTCTCCATGCCCCTCACCCAGGAAGCCTTCCTAGGCTGTGCCCACCTGTCCCCATAGCTCTGCCCAGCACGGCTACTGCTCCTGAGGCCCCGAGGGAGGTCTGTCTGCCTCACTGGGGGCAGAGACTTTCTGCCTCCCCCAGGGCAAGCATCATCAGCGTTGTCGGCCCCCAGACTGGGAGTGGGGGTGACCTGTGATAGGGTTCCTGAGCCGCTGTGTCTCCGGCAGCTCGTGTGGGCCACCTCGAGCCAGCTGGGCTGTGGGCGGCATCGATGCTCTGGGGCCCAGGCCAACATGGAAGCCTTCGTCTGTGCCTACTCTCCCGGGTAAGGCCCCATCGCGGCGGCTGCCCTGCCGTCCACCGCTGGGCTTGGACGGGGTAGGGAGGGGCGCCTACCTTCACCCAAGGTGGAACCCTCAGCCACCCACTCAAAGGCCTTTCCCTGGGTCCACACCCTCGGGGAGAGGGAAGGAGGAAAGGGTGTGGGTGTCGAAGTGGGCAGCCCCCGAGATCCCCGCCCAGCAGAATGCGGCTTCTCCTCAGTCGCCCCCACCTTGGCAGCACTACTCTGCTTTGGCCCACGGAAGAATGGAGTGTTCGTATTAGTTGGGGGCCATCTTTCCTTTCCTAGGCCATCTCGTGTCTCCTTCAGCTCCCTGACTCCCGGGCTGGGCCAGAAGGAGCTGAAGGGGCTGTGGGGCATGCAGCAGGGCCCATGCTTGTCTTGCAAGGCCAGGCCCCTGCAGCCCTCTGGTGCTTGCTCTCACAGGGGCAACTGGGAGGTAAACGGGAAGACAATCGTCCCCTATAAGAAGGGCTCCTGGTGTTCGCTCTGCACAGCCAGCGTCTCTGGCTGCTTCAAAGCCTGGGACCACGCAGGAGGGCTCTGTGGTAAGTGCCCGGCCCTGCCTGCCTCCTGCTGGGGCAGCGGGTACAAGAGAACTCTGTGTGGTGACCCTTGTGGAGGGTGGCAACATCTGGTGGGACTGTCCTCGAAGCCCTGGCCCTTGGCACCCTGGGAAGCAGAACCCTGGCCTGCTGGAAGGAGGCGCCCTATCAGAGTTCATCCTCATCTGACCAGAGGTCCCCAGGAACCCATGTCGCATGAGCTGCCGGAACCATGGACGTCTCAACGTCAGCACCTGCCACTGCCACTGTCCCCCCGGCTACACAGGCAGATACTGCCAAGGTGAGGGGCACCTGGAGCTCCAGGTCACAGCTATCCAGGGACCCGGTGAGTGAAGTCTGGGCCAGGGCCGAGGCAGGCAGCCGTGGGGGGTGAGGGGGGCCACTCATCCCTGTGTGGTGTGTCCAGGGGCCGTGGGGCACTCACTGCGAGTGTCTGGGAAGAGCCCTGAGGGAGTGTGTGGCCGCTGACCGGGTACTCGCGGATCTGAACACCGCGTAGTCATTCGACCAACAGCCTGAGCCCCTGCCGGAGCCTGAGCCGTGTAGGGGATTCAAGGTGGAATCTGATTTGGCCCTTAGGTCCTGAGAGGGTGGGAGGAGGACATTATCAGGATCTGGAAGTAGACTCCGATCCCACTGTCCCCCTCCCAGCTCTGGGACCATAGGCAGGTCACCTCTGAACCCTCATTTGCTTCCCTCTATGATGGAGATCGAACCAGACACCAAGCATAGCCGAAGCGGGAAGCCCGGATGGGGTCCCATCCTCAAGGGTCTTTCCTGTCACAGTTGGCCGTTGCCCACACTCCGAGGCCTGTGAGGGGCAGCACGGAGTCCGGGGGCTGCGGGCTGAGCTCCGTTCTCCCCCCATCCCCGGCAGTGCGCTGCAGCGTGCAGTGTGTTCACGGCCAGTTCCGGGAAGAGGAGTGTTCCTGCATCTGTGACGTCGGCTACGGGGGAGCCCAGTGTGCCAGTGAGTCCTGCCCCGAGGTCCCCCGATGAGCCAGGCCACCCCCGGGAGCCCCTCACTGGGCACATCTCCTGACTCCCCATGCAATCACATCACGTTGGTGGCATTCCCACCACAGAATCTGGCAAATGCTACAGATCATTCTTTTTTTTGTAAGAGAGAGCAAGCTGGATGTCACACATTCCCCAGCACGCCGCTGACTACTCCCCACCCCGCCCCAGCTTGGAGACAGTGGCCAGAGAAGGGGCTTCTTGAGTTTAGTTCCCTGGCAGGGTGGAAGGCATAATGTGTCTGAGGTCCCCACGCACACAGTCAAGCCCCCCTGTCCCCAGCCAAGGTGCACTTTCCCTTCCACACTTGTGACCTGAGGATCGACGGAGACTGCTTCCTGGTGTCTTCGGAGGCAGACACCTACTATGGAGCCAAGCTGAAATGCCAGGTGACGGTGAACCCCAGCCTTCCCAGGGAACCCTAGGGTCTCAAGCGAGGGTCCTCATGGATGGACCTTGGACGAAGAGATTGTTCCTTTGATTTCTCCTGACCTGACTCTGGTCATTAGGATAAAGCAGGGGTCCCAAACTCAGAGACCCATGGAAGCCAGGAGGTCACTGAATGAGCTGAGCGATTTGGGATTGAGGGGAGGGATGAGGCCCCGCCCAACCCCCCTCTAAGGAGCCACCCTGATTCAGCTCTAGCTGCGGGCTGCTGGCAGGCCACTGAGTGCGGGAAGGCCAGAACTTGGGATTTTTTAAGAGAATCAGAAATTCAGATTTTCATTGCCATCTCTCGAGGTATTCATGTTGGCAATCAGTTCAAATGCATTCAGGACACTGAACAGATGAAACAAAAGCTTCCCAAGGGCAGGGCCCGGTCAGCCTGGCCACCCGCCCCCACTCTCTATGCCCAGAGAGAGGAGAGGCAGGCAGGGGCAAGGAAGGGGGACCCCCACTCTAAGAAGGAGGAGAAAGAAGAAGAGAACGTCCCTGGCCATGGTGGGGTGGGCAGGAAGAGCTGGTCTGAGCTCTGGGGCCCTGCCAGGGTGACCTAAAGTGGGGGTTACAGGGAAAGGGCGGGGTGCTGGCCCAGATTGAGAGCCAGAAAGTACAGGACATCCTCGCCTTCTACCTGGGCCGCCTGGAGACCACCAATGAGGTGACCGACAGTGACTTTGAGACCAGAAACTTCTGGATCGGTGAGTGCCTGGCTGGTTGGGGGTGCAGGTATCTGGGCTCTGAAAACCCACCAGCAGATAGGAAGGGTGTGGTGAGGGCTAGGGACCCAGGATGGGGCGGGCAACCTCCTTCCCTGGGGAGAGCACAGAAGGGAGGGGGGGCCACGGGGGGCTAGAAGAGCTAGGAAGGGGGCTAAGGGCTCACTGGCAGCAGAAAGGGGATTACGCAACAGGCTCCAAGCTCGGGGCGCTCCGCTCAGGGAGCCTGGGCTCTGAGTGGGGCCCCGGGGTCGTGGGCCAACTCACCTGCCATGGCCCAGGGCTCACCTACAAGACCACCAAGGACTCTTTCCGCTGGACCACGGGGGAGCACCAGTCCTTTACCAGTTTCGCCTTTGGGCAGCCCGACAACCAGGGGTGAGTCTGGGGTGCCCTCCCTCCCCTGGGCCGGCTTGCTGAGCCTTCACATGGGGGAGGGTCTGGCTCCCGGAAGCCCCCTCTGTGGGCCGGGGCCATTAGACACAGGGGGTCTGCTGGAGGGGAAGATGGAAGCCTCTCCGGGACTCCTGCTTCCCTTCGCCGGTACTGAGCCCCCAGCGTCTTGGCTTGGCAGGTTCGGCAACTGTGTGGAACTACAGGCGTCCGCCGCCTTCAACTGGAATGACCAGCGCTGCAAAACCCGAAACCGCTACATCTGCCAGTTTGGTGAGGGCCCCTCCCAGCTCCCTCTTCTGCTCCCTGCTGGCCCGCTCCAGGCGCTAGGATGTCCAGGTCACACACCCAGAAAGCACCTGAGCATGCAGGGCCCGGGGACGTCCTGCTCTGAGCTCCGTGGGACCTGCGGGTCCCCGAGGCTGAGGGGGGAGAGGGAAGCCCAGCCTCACGTCCACGAGGCAGCAGGACGGGAGTGACAGCCTGGCCAGGGATCTCTCCAGTGTTGCTTTCCTCCTGTCACCAAAGCTGCTACTTAGGGACCTGCTGGGTTCACCCGTGTTCCCTGATTCCCTAGAGCCCGGTAAACTATGGCAGGGAACAGAGGTGGCCCAGCACCGGCCCCAGAAGCACCCGCTAGAAAGGTTTGGAGCTCCAACTGGGAGCATAGCCATTTCAGGACCAACTGCCAAAAGGTCCCTATCCTAGGACCGCCTGGGCTGCCAGTGACCCTCGCTCTGTCTGGCTTCCTTTCCAGCCGAGGAGCACATTTCCCGGTGGGACGTGGGGCCCTGAGACTTGGCCGTGCCTCTCCCCTGCCAGCACCCAGATACACAGCCGTGCTCACCCAGCTGCTCACCTGTCTGGAACCAGGGCCAGGCCAGGACCGCAAGCCAGCATCCAGAGGTCTCAGAGAGACCCTGCAGGAAGGGAGGCAGGGGGTACAAATCAGCTCCAGAGGGAGTCTGCTCCAGGGGGAGAGGAGCTGGGGCCCCTCAGCCTGCTGTGGATCGGGAAGGTGGGGGTCAGGCACCCAAACAGGAGGCAGGGCCAGCAGCCAGAAGAGACCACCCTCCTCCATGGTCGCCGGACCCTCTGGGGCAGACGGAGGCTCCTCACTGCCCAGGGTGCTCCCCACAAAGCATTAAACTAAGTTATGAATCAGCTGGACATGTGACTGCTTGTTTTGAAGGGGAATTCGGCCGACCCAGGATGATCTCGGGAAGACCAGAGGGCGCCTGAGAGGCCTCACTGCCGGCCGCCTGCTACCCACCCCAGTCCCTTCCCTGCTCACCCGCATGACCCATACCATCTTCTGGAAGTTTTCTGGTCTTAGGCCCTGAGGGTTGCAGATTGAGAAGCTCCGTTTGCACCCCTGACTTCCTGCTCCAGCTCCTCTAACCACTGGCTCTGTCTTTGTGTTCCTGCTCACACCCTCCCCTACGGCTTCTCCTGCATGTTCCTCCTGCTTCCTTTGTGACTATCTGAGCAGGGGTGTGTCATGGCCTCTTCTCCCTCCGCTCCCTGCAGTGGTGACAGAGTGGTGACATGTGGGCAGGTGAAGGCTGGGAGGGGCTGTCATTAGGGTCTGGAAAGCACCCTGGCCCCGTTTGCACACTGTGGAGTCATTTTGCTGGTTGGAGGTGGGAGTGTGGTCTGGGACCATGGAATGGGGACATGGGTAGCAGCCACAATTTTTATTGTGGTTGCAACCAGGAGAAACATAGAAACTCAGCTTTGACTCATCATAGCAGAAAAGGAATTAATCAAAAAGACCATGACTTAAAAATAAGCAAAGAATGTGAATCCACTGTTCTCCAAAGAAGCTATCCAACTGGCCAACAAGCACAACATCACTAGTCATTAGGAAATTCACATCAAAACCCAACTGAAACACCACTTCACACGCATTAGGGCAGCTGTTACCAAAGAAACAGACAATACAATGTTGATGAGGCCTTGGACCAGTTAGAGCCCTTACAGGCTGCTGGTGGGAGCAGGAAATGGGCAGCCACTCTGGAAAACAGTTTGGGGGGGCCCTTGAAAAGTTCAAAGTAGCTTCTATTTGACCCAGCAATTCCGCTCCTAGGTCTGTACCCAAGAGAACCGCAAACAAGTAATCAAGTCCTTCCACACAAAGTTCACAGCAGCATCACTGCCAACAGCAAAAAGGTGGAAACCAGTCAAACATGCCATGGAACATGATTCAGCCATCAAAAGGAATGAAGAACAGATACAGGCTACAAGGCGGACGAAGCTTGAAAACGTTATTTTAATGAAAGACACTAGTCACAGGGGTTCCTGTACCCTAGGACTCCACTCAGATGAAACACTCAGAATGGACAAACCCATAGAAACAAAGCACATACTGGGGGGTGCCAGGGGTGACAGGAGAATGGGGGGTAACTGCTCCGTGGGTCTGGGCTTTATTTTGGAACCAAAATGTTTTGGAACCTAGCGGTGATGGTCTCAAGACATGGTGATTAGACTCGATGCCCCAAATGGGTTACCTTCATGTTATGCGAATTTCACCTCAATTTTTTAAAAAAAGGCCTGGTCCCAGAATCCTGGAGAGAGTCAGAGACCCAGGCCCCAAATTCTGCTGCAAAGTCAGGCCAGGTAGACACTTACGCCACTGCTGCCAGGCCCTGGAAACACGTCTGTGGCAACCCCAGCCCGGCCCTCCAGAGCCTGGACACCAGCTTCCCACCCAGAAGCAGCCTCCCCTGGCGGCCCGCCTGGCCCGGAGGCCTTTCCCTCAGCCATGTGTTTCTCAGTGTCACTGCGGGGTTTGTGAGCGCAGGTGGTGGTGACCGGGTCCTACCTGAAAAGTCCAGCCCAGCCTTCTCATTGCTGCTCATTGCCACCATCGAGCCAGGTGGAGAATGGAAAGATTGTCCATATCAGTCCGCAGCTCGGCAGCACCGGCGTCACCCGAGAACCTGGTGGAGAAGCAAATTCTCAGCCGCCCCCAACGGATGGAATGGTGAAGGTGAAGCCGGGCTGGGGCTTTTTTTTTTTTTTTTTTGCAAGATCTCCAGCTACTTCAGACGCGAGAACCATAGGCAGAGGTGGAGAGTTTGAGCCTAAATTGAGACAAAATTGAGACCACCTGATCATTAGGACAGGCTCCACCACTTACTGTGTTCCTTTGGGCAAATTACTTAACAAGGAGACTGGACACACACACACCACCCCACCACCCCGTCTGCCTGGAGCTGTCTAGGTCTTAAAACAGTCCCCATCCCACCTGCTGGGAAACCCCTGGGTCCCAGGTCTCCCTAATACATCTCTCTACCTTGTGTACTTCTCCTGTAAAATGAGGATAATAGGGGCGCCTGGGTGGCTCACTGGGTTAAGCATCTACCTTTGGCTCAGGTCATGACCCCAGGGTCCTGGGATCCAGCCCCATGTCAGAGCTCCCTACTCAGTGGGGTCTGCTTCTCCCTCTCCCTTTGCCCTTTCTCCCACTCCAGCATGCTCGTGTTCTCTCTCTCTCTCTCTCAAATACATAAACTTTTTTAAATTAAAAAAAATGAGGATAATTGAGTTGGTACAATAATATGTCTGGACCAGAGCCTGAGACCGGTAAACAAGGATGAACATCAGCTCAGCTGAGCTCATGCCATAATTTTTTCTATTCCTTCATCCACAGATCACCATCTAAAACTCACTTGCTAACTAATTTGTGAAATGAGCCTAAAGCCTGATGGCTAGTAAATGCTCAGTAAGTCTTAAGCTCTTTTTTTCTTCTTCGCTGTTAGCAAAGGTTATCTAGCCACAGTGAAGACCAGGTTTCAAGCAGCCATCAGAGCAAACAATTAGAACCATCCCAGCTGGGACGCCTGGGGGGCTCAGACCATGATCCCAAGGTCCTGGGATCAAGTCCCACATCGGGCTCCCTGCTTGGCGGGATGCCTGCTTCTCCCTCTCCCGCTGCCCCTGTTGTGTTCCCTCTCTCGCTGTGTCTCACTCTGTCAATTAAACAAATTAAAGAGGAAAAAAATTAGCAAAATCTCTTGGTTCTTTTCGTGATTCAATGTCCTCCTTTTGGATTTGCAGTCATCAGCCCCCTGGGGCCTGACTTGTTATTTCAGTCCAGAGAAAACAAGGGCTGATGAAGTAGGTCACCTCAAGGTCATTGGGGGCTCTATTGTTTAAGGAAACACTAGCTGCTGGCCAGCCCTCAGCCCCATGGCACAGGAACCGTGAGGGAGGGCAAGGAACCCCAGCGACACACACACCCAGGGAAGGGGTATGGGTTTGGCAAGTAGCCAGCAAGTTTCTGCTTCCAGGATGTTCAGAATGGCCAAGAGGCGGCTGCTGTTGACCAGAGAGGCTCCCTCGGGGAGTGTGTGTTTGTAGGGTTTGCCTAAGTCTTCCACCTTCCCGAAGAGCCCCGTTCTGATGGCCTCTACCCTCCACTCTCCATTGCTTCCCAGTTAGAGACCAGGCAAGGGTATGAGGCCACCTGATGGTGTCATTTTCTAGCCATTGATCAAGCTGTTTTCCCACTCACTCATTCTTGTAGGTGCAAGATGTAAAAATTCCCTGGTTTTCTAACCATGCCTTGAGCAGAGAATTTGGGCTCTTGCGATTGCCTTTCTCTTTTGCTTTCTTTTCTTTTTTCTTTCTTTCTTTTTAAAAAAATGTTTTATTTGACAGAGATAAAGAGCAGAGCATGCCCACACACGGGCAGGGGGAGCAGGCAGAGGGAGAGGGACAAGCAGGCTCCCCACCCAGCAGGGAGCCTGCCGAACAGGGACCCTAGCACCAGGCTCAATCCCAGGACCCCCGGGACCATGACCAGACCCGGAGGCAGACGCTCAGCTGACTGAGCCCACAGGCATCCATTAGCTTGTCTTTCTTTCCTTCAAGCTGTGTGGTGCTTGGTTCACCCTCTGACCAACAGCCCCTGACTTCGGGGTAATCCTTATCCTCTCCTTTGTCAGGAGCCGCCAGATCACCAAAGCCTTTCCTGTGAGGGGCATTTTGTTCTGGGGGACCGCGGGATCAAGTATCTCACCGTGGCATGCCATGGGCTGCGGTCATCCTGTGCCTTAATACCAGCTGGATTTTCACCATCCTCTGGCCACTTCCCAGCCTTCGATCACCAGCGTTTCCCTCTGGGCTTCTCGCTCCTTCCATGCCCAGTCCAGTTTGTATCAGTCAAGATCCTTGCTTTAAGCAACAGAAATGGATTCTGGCGACTCTACACAGGAAAGGAATTATTTGCCAAAGAGACTGGTTAGTTCCGGGGAGCTCTTGGAAAGCTCAGAGGATCAGGTCTGGAAGACACCTCCCTCCTTCTGCTGGGCGCAGGCGTCACAGTCAGTGTCATCAAGGCGGGATGGAGCTGGAGGGTAGCTGCTCCCGCTGCCACCGTCACCTGCTGAGACGGGCTCAAATCCAAAGTCAGGCCTGTGGGTCTGATGACAGGGGCCACCGTATGGGCTCAGACACTAGGGGCAAGGAATGCCAGGAGAGGGAGGCAGAAAGGGGCATTTTCAGTTTCTTTCCTGAGAGGCAGTTTCTGTCTCCAAGCTAGGGAACACCTGAAACCCAGGAAGGGGGCTCAGAGGTGGAGCGGCCAAAAGAATGACTCGTGTCTGTTGCAAGAAACCACTGGGTACAGCCAGGACCCCGGCCTGCAGCGCTGTCCTTGACAGCCCAAGCCCTCACCAGGGTTCTTGCCCCCCTTGGGTGGAGGGGTTCACAGAGCAGTCCGGGGTCAAGACATCACAGCCTGGAAGGGCTCACAGAACCAGACCCTGCCTGCAGCTGACCCCACTGGGGACCTTCAAGGAGTCCTCTGGAACTTCTTGGAACACGGTAGTGTTGCAAGGCAGGGGACTGAGATCCCACTGCACCTCTCAGCTTGCTCTCCGGCTGACCCCATCAGTCAGATGGGGGTACTAACAGCATCCGCCCTGCAAGGCTGCCGTGAGGGCTGAGATGATACCTGTGAAAGCACGGTGCCGGCAGGGGGCTGGAATGCAATCATTTCTGGCGGCTGGTTGTGATATTTTAATATTGGAGGTGATACAATGGCCCTTTCCTTTCTTCCTGGGGGCTCTATGAAAATCAGGGAACTACTTTGCATCCATTTGATGAATTCAGGATGGACACATCTGGGAATAAGTTTGGGGAACTCTGGAGACTAGCTGTCCAGGATGTCCACCCCCTTCTGCTTCTCTCCTTTGTCCTTATTCTAGTCCTTCCATCCACTTGGTCTGTTTCTGTCTTCTGCTTTCTTCCCACCTGACTGCTGATGTCCCCTGTCCTTGTGTCATCTGCTGTCACTCATTATGACACCTATTCATGAATTATCCTGCCTGTTTTCCATGAATCAGGCACTCACAGCCTGGGGGAATGCAAGAGGGGGTGTCCCTTTGTGAGAGATAAATATGGAGCAAAAACGTCACCTGTTTCTGGTGCTTGGCCCCTATAATAGTTAATATTATGTTTCAATGTCAGCCACAAGGTGGTCAGCCAGAGACTTGGCCAGACATTATTTGGAGTGAGTCTGTAAAAGTGTTTTTGGGTGAGATCAACATTTGAAGGGGCTGACTAAGTAAAGCAGATTGCTCTCTCCGTTGTGGGTGGGTCTCATCTAATCAGTTGAAGGCTTGACTAGAACAGAAAGGTTTATCTTCCCAAGAGTAAGAGGGAACTTTTCCTGTTTGACTGCCATTGAAGTGGGCCACCCATTTTTGTTTTTTGTTTTCCCTGCCTTCAGACTTGAACTGAAACTTTGACTCTTCCTAGGTCTCAGACCTGCTTGTCTTTGGACTGGAACTATGTCATTGGCTCTTGTGGGTCTCTAGTTTGCTGACCAAAGATCTTGAGACTTGTCAGCCCCCATAACTACGTGAGCCAATTCCTTATAATAAATCTCTTTCTGTGTATGCCCCCTATTTGTTTCTGTTGCTCTGGAGAATCTTGACAGTCCCTGAGTGGGGGTGGGGCCAAGCCATGTCCCCAGGCTTGTCTGCTCTGGGCTGCAGGTGGCAGGTGCCCAGGAAGATGCCTATTACAGATGTGGACAAGGTTTGCCATTGATAGTGAACTTCCCAGATACTCCACTAGCGCCCTTGTTATCATTAGCCCATAACTGGCAACCTGGGGGCCACTGAGTATTTTTTCCTACTTGACCCAAAGCTGGGTCCTGTGATGGAAGCCCCCGGAGGGTGTTGCAGGTTTCTGCATTCTCTCCTTTCTGGGCAATCGCGTCTCACTCAGTATTCCCATTTTTAGGAAATGATGTTTAACCCAAAGAGAATGGAAAGCTTATCTGAATGCTCTGCCTTCTATCTGGGGCACAGCAGGCATTTCTAAGTGCTTGTGCCCTGTGTGGTAGACATGGGTGTGATTTTCTGTCCCCTCTGGATATTGCAAATGTGAAAGTGACCACAGGTATAAAGATATGCCAAGGGGAAAGATGCAGGAAGCCAGACAAGATGGAAATGTGGGCATTTGTGTGATGTGTCCTTGAGGGGATGAATCAGGACCACAAATGAGAAAGAAAGGCCAAGGTGACAACCTGCCCACTTCCATCCAATTAAACAGTAGGTCTGGGATGCTTGGGTGGCTCAGTGGGTTAAAGCCTCTGCCTTCAGTTCAAGTTGTGATCCCAGGGTCCTGGGATCGAGCCCCAAATTGGGCTCTCTGCTCAGCAGGGAGCCTGCTTCCCCCCACCCCAACCTCTCTGCCTGCCTCTCTGCCTACTTGTGATCTCTGTCTGTCAAGTAAATAAATAAAATATTTAAATACTAGGTCTGGATCATCAGTGCCTCTGGGAGACTGTTGCCGGTCTCCTGTTCTCCCCGGAAGCAAGCAGGGGCTGGGTGAGTGTGCTCATGTGGCATGAAGTCTAGAGAAAGGGGGAAAGGAGAAGGTTCACATTCGCTTCCGTCTTGGCAGCCACGGTGGACCACGGATGATGATCACAGATTGAGGAAGAAAGGGGTTGGGGTCAGGGAGGGGCCCTGAAGTCACAAGTGAAACTCTGGGGTCGGATCCAAACCCCACACAAAAAACCGAACTGATTTAATGGACTCTCATCTACCTATTCCGCGGACATCAGCGGGCGCCTGCTGAGCGCCAGGCCCTGAGGGCCGAATAGGGCGCGCAGTGAACCGGAGCCCCTCCCTCTGCCGTGGGCACAGCACTGCTCTCTCCAGTGGGGACCACCAAAGGACAGAAGCCCGAGACGGGACAATCTGCCGTGACAGTGCACTGATGCCGCCTCGCTGGGTGTGTCAGCCCTCCCCTGCAAGGGTTCAGTGGACTCTCACCTCCCCCACGGACAGAGGGCAGCGGATGTCATTCCCCAGCCCAGGCCCGCCTCTGGCTTCGCTTCTCGCTCACAGCCACCCTGGCCAGCTTCGCTGGTGGCCAGCACCTCCTCCCCCGGGGCTTATCTCGCAGGCGGGGGCGCGGGGGGGCCAGCAGCAGGCAGGCAAAACAGGCAGCAGGGGGACATTCGAGAATTGACTCTGGCCAGGGCTAGGCGTCTGCTCAGAGGACACGGAGAACACGGGTATTTTCCCTCCTGCCTTCTGATGGTACCACCCCAGTTCCAGGGCACGGGCGCTGGGGTTGATTCCCATCGTGGGTCTGGGGTGGAAGGAGGTCAGACGGGGCTGCCCACTGGCCGGGGCGGTGCTCTGCCTCACGGCCTCTTACGGAGCGATACCCAGGGCCTCGGAGCGGGGGAGCAGGGAAGGGCTAGCCTGGATGCCAGTGGGGCCCGTGTGCACTTGGGCCCTTTCGATGCAGCCCCCGCCCCGCCTCCCAGGCTCTGACCTTCTCTCTTGTTCTCTCTTCAGACTTCACCATGGCCGGAGAGGCCAGGCCGGGCCCTGCCCAGGAGGGCGAGAAGAGGCATCAGGGCACAGCCCTCTCTTGGTGAGTCTGCCCAGGGCTGCCTACAGCCTGCAGGGGAAGGAGGCCAGTGGCTGTCTTGTCCGTCTGGGTTCCCCTGAGGTGGAACAAGATCCCCAGGAGGCCAGCTCAGTCTACTCACTGCGGCACCTGGAAGTCTCTTCTCCCTTGGCCTCAGGTTTTGTCTGTAAACTGAGGGAGACGACACCGTTCGTTCCCAGGGCCTTCGTCACTGATGTCACCCAGCACCATCCTGCCGACAGAGGCTGGGTACCCCTTCTCCCACCTGGAGCCGGGGCGAGTGGGTCCTCCCCGGGGAGTCCCACCTGCCTGGGGCCCGGGGGATTCTTCCAGCCAGAGATGTTTGGGAAGTCACAAACGGGAACTTGGCCTGGATGAAACCTCGCCCCTAACCTGGGAAGCTTAGAGAAAATGTTAAGAACTCTTGAAACATTTTCAGAAAGGAGTGTCCCACATTCTGCCAGCCCGTGTGCCATTTTCACTGGCGTAAGGAGAGCATGTCCCCGAGCCGGGCACCCGTGGTGGCCTCGCTCAGCTCCGGGCCCTCCTGTGAGCAGTGGGGATGGGGTGGGGGGGTGGAGCAGGGTTCCCACCTTGTGGTGGAAGAGGCTGTGGGCCATGGGTTTGCCGTTAGGAACCATGCTGTGTAAGTGCCCTGTGCCTTCTAGGTTTCGCCTTGCCTCGTCTTCCTGGAAAGGAGATGGCAGGGATGGGCTTGGGGCTCCTCCCAGAAGTCTCTGCACCTTCAGCTTGACCTTGACATAGATGAGGCCCAAGCTCTCCCTGCCAGCACCCGCCTGGGGGGGGGGGGTGTCACCCTGTGAGTGTGCCAGTGTGGGTGGCGTTGCCACTGCTTTTGTTTTGGGCGGATGAGCAGGTGCTGGGTTATGCGCGGGTTTTGAACTTGGCGTTTCTTCAGTGATGCAGAGCTGCCTACGCGCTCTGTTGGCTTGCCTTGTGTCTTGTGGGAGACTCTAGGCGTTTTGTAATGCTCTTTCCTGGGGGCACTCCAGGAAGGAGGATGAAGCCTTTCGGGGGCGGGGGGCAGTGGTAGCTGTGGCTCAGGCCCCTGGGATAGTGCCCAGAGGAAGGGCAGGGTGGGGATGGGGTTCTGGTGGCCGCTGAGCAGTGGGATGACCTCCCCGTGAGAACTCGTCAAGTCCAGGCGGTGTGACCTGGGCCTGAAAATAGAAATTTTCAACCTGAAGGCAAAGTTTTGTGGTCAAAGACTTGCCCCAAGTCTCCTCCCCCTGCCCCTGGCCCTGAGGACACTTGAGGGGGCCTGACCTCTGCCCACAGACACCACTCTAAAGCTGCCCCCTATTTCTCTTTTTGTGTGGAGCCCCAACTTGCGGACTGTACCAAATTAGCCCAGACCAGGGATCAGATGCGGCTGTGTAGACAGGAGAGCAGGAGCTGCCCCCTGGCGGGGAAGAGGCAAGGCCACAGGATCAGGGCACAGGCTTCAGCCCCGGCTGATTGCTGAGGGGTGGGGTGCGGTGGAGTGAGGGTGAGAAGCAGGACCCCCCCCTTCCTCAGGCCCAGGGGGACCCTCTGCCTGCAGCCTGACCCCTAACTCCCAAACCCATCCTGCCCCATCTCCACTTGGGAGCTCTCAAGTCTGTGCTAAGCGTCAGTGAAGCACCATTCCTGTACCATTCATTCCTGCCTGCTTCAAAATGTCATTGTGGGGGAAAATGCAGGATGATGGGTTGCCGGGGGATTAAAAAGAAAACTGGAAAGCTCTGCATTGGCCGGGAATCGAACCCGGGCCTCCCGCGTGGCAGGCGAGAATTCTACCACTGAACCACCAATGCTGTGCTGATTAACGTCTTGCCACAGAGACCCAGAGAGTCTGCAGCGGCCTCCTCCGCCTCCGCGCTCCGACTAGGTTTCCGGCCTGTCTAGGGGAACGGGTCGGGGGACCCGCCGGCCAATCTAAGGGGATCCAGACCAGTGAAAATTCTCTCCCAGCAGTCGCGCCCAGCTGAGACGCGTCAGCTTCTGGTCGGCCCTAGCCCCCAGGCCCCGCCCGCTAGCAGCTCCTGCCCCCAGCACCCCGGAGACTGCCCGTTTCCAGCACCCCATCGGGGACCCCCGCCCCTACCGCGACCCCCGGGGGCTGGGTGCGCCTCTCCTGACGCTTTCCTTCCTCCAAAGACAGGCCTCCCACCACGGGGATCAGCATCCCTGCTGCTTCCAGCCCGCCCCTCCAGACCCCCTGAAGCCAGAAAGCGGGGGCGGGGGTGGTCGGAACTCGCACCCGCCGGCGTGTGGGTGGGGGAGCCAGGATGAAAGGGAAGGGGTCTCCTGAACGTCCTCCATTCCGACCTGGTGGGCCGGGCCTGAGCTGGAGGCGTGGGCGCAGCACCCGAAATTTGTTTTAGAAACTGTGCTGCTCCTGCTCACATCCCCTCCCCTCCCCTCATCACCCCTCGGCTTCAGGTGCCGGGGGCTCCTGCAGCTGTGTCCCCACAGAGCGTCGCTGCCCAGGCCGTGACCCAGCTGTCCCTTTGTACCCATCTCCCCATCCGTCGTAGGCAACAGTTCGCTCCCTGGAGATGCAGGACACAGGAGACCCAGGGCAGAGCCCAGGCAGTGAGAGTCCGGGACCTTCCAAACTCCTCTATCCGCAGGCCTAGAGCAAAGAGGAAGGTGGCCTGGCCACAGCCCTCACAACTGCCTGGCTGGTCCTGCCAGAGCTGGGTTGCATCCTGGCCATCCCCACGCGAGGATTAAGGGCTCTCATGCACCCACCGTGCCTTTGGGCCCTGACTTCACTCCTCCCTTTCATCCTTTGCCAGACTTAAGATCCAGAACGTCAGCTGTTCCTGGGGCAGGCAGAGGAAACTTTGGAGGGCCCCTATCTGGCTGGCCAGAAGGCTGCAGGCAATTGTCCCCCTCCTGTCATCTGGAATGTGCCCCTTATCAGAGGCCAGACATGGGGAAGCTGTGGTCCCCCAAAATGACTTAAGTCCCTCAGGGCTGTTTTGGCGGAGAATCCTGGGGTTCTAAGGAAAAGTTGCTTGCCTCACTTTCTTCAAGTTAAACTGGGGTCTAGGTAAGGACTCTGGCCATGGAGAGTGACCCCCCTCTCCATTTGTCTCTGTTGCAGCAGGAGTAACTATGACCTGGGCTACAAACTGTACAGAGAAGGTGTCCCCTACAGGTCGGTCCTCTGGGTAAATGGGTGGGCTGCTTGGCCTGACTCCCTCTGTCCTGTGCCGGTAGGGTGTATGAGAACCAAAGGATCCCTCCGCTCATCAGTCGTGTGCCTGTCAAGATCCGGAGGACCCAGGTGGGCTTGGGGATCAAGAGCAGCTTCAGTCCCCACAAGGGCACCAGAAAGAGCCACCTGCCCCGAGAGCAGATAAAGCGTGAGTGAGGGGGGACAGCCCTCACCTGCAAGGCTAGGGAAGAGCTGGGCGGACCTTAGCAGTGAGGGCAGGCCGGGGAGCCCAGGCAGCAGAGCCCTCTGCCCTCCGGGCCTGGTGGGCACCAGCTCTGGCCCCTCTCCAAACAGTCCAGACTGAGGAGCTGCACTCCATCAGGGACGAGCTGAGCCATATCAAAGCCCAGGTGGACCGTCTCCTGGAGAATCTGGAATGCATGGACCAGCAGAGGGACCAGCTTCCAGGTGGAACACCAACTGTGGAGCCAGGACACATTCCCAGTGAGCTCCAGCTTTTCCCACTGCTGAAGGTCCCGGGGGCACCTGGATCCTGCTCTGAGGCTTTCCCTCTGCAGGGCTCCTTCCTGCCCTCCTTTCCCCCACTCCCTCTGGTTGTTCCTATGGCTAGAAGGCCTGTGGCTTCTAGGTTGTTCTATGAGCCCGCCCCCATCCACTCTGCAGCTATCTGGAGGCAGAGCAGTGTCCCAGCCCCTCCCCATCTTGTCCTCTCAAGCCCTGGGCACCCTTTATCAGTGCTGGACACCAAGTGGGCCTCTCTGAGATCAGCTGGGGCCTCCCAACCTGGCCATTAACTGGTGACTCTCCCTGCACAGGGTCAGAGGACAGTGAAGAAACCAAGGGCCCAGGCAGTAAAGGTTCCTCATGCAGAATCACTGACCTCCAGCAGGAGCCCAAGGGCCAGAGCGCCCATCGGGAATCAGACAACTTTGAGGACAGCGCAGACCCAGAGGAGGCAGTGAGTGGCTCGGCACTTCCCCTCATCCTCACTCTCCTTGCATTTGGCTCCTTGTGGCCTCCCTGTGAACAAGGGAGAGACTCATGTCCGTGCAGGTGCCTGCGGTGGTGGTTGAGGGGAGACCTGGGACATGTGCCCCATGCGACCCCCAGGAGATGGGCCCTGCACTGCTTGTTTCCCCCTCTCAGCTCGGGCTGGGTGAACTCAGGGAACTAGGGGCTGGTTGTGGCCTGACATACCACCCTCTCCTGGAAGCTGGGAGGCGGGCTTTGAGCACTAAACCATGTCATAGGTAGGCCTCATGGCCCCAGACCCCTTGTGTGAGGGCCTGGAACCGGTTAAAACCCATTTCTGCCTTTTTCCTGCCCTGCCCCCACATCTTGCGGGGTACCATGCTCCCCGGGGGAGCTGTGGTACTCGGACCTTCCCAGAAGGAGACCGTTGGAACCTGGATCTGATAACAGCCCTCTGGGCAGCATTAAAGGGCCCAAATGTTCCTGCCTTACCATGTCCTCTTCCCTGATTGGAGGCCCCTGCAGCAAGCCAAGCCCCATGTTTGTCGGGGCCATCTCTGCAAAGTCCGGGATGCTGAGGGGCTAGCAGTAACGAGCCTTCCCGCCTCCACCTATCTGGCCCTGTCCCCTGGACCTCTGAGCTCTGGAGGGCCCTTACCGCTGCCTAGGCCTAGGGGCTACTTTGGTGGTCCTGGGTTTCCAGGCCTCAGGAAGAATCTGGAGTGGCTCTGAGCTGCCGAAGCTGCCGAGAAAGGGACACGGGGTTGAGGAAAGAGGTTAGCAGGCAGGCCTGTTTCCTAGGCTTTCCATGCCTCTCAGCCCTCCTGGCCAGAGTCCTGCTTCTGTTTCTCCTACAGGGGAAGAACCATGCATCAGACCTGGAGAGCAGCCAGTAGAAGGGTGGAACCCCTCCAGGCTCCTTCCCAGGTGGCTCCTTTGCTTGCCTCGTGTGGATTCCTGAAGGCCTCCCGAAGGTGGCTGTGCTGCCAGAGGCACCTGTTCTAGAATGAGCGCAGTCAAAGTGGAAGCAGGGCTCAGCCAGACCAGCCAGGAAGCCTCCCCCGTTAATGGTGGCTTTTCCTTTGGAGGTCGTTTCCAGATGATAGAGGCCGAGAGGGAGGCCTGCAGCTCCCTAGCACAAGCTCACTGCGCTCACGAAGCAGAGGCCGTCTTGCAAGGGCAGCTGCCCAGGCCCCCCTTGGGCACACATCAGCTCCTGGTGACGGCAGGTACCGCGCTGGCTGCTCTTCCCCATTTGCCTGCCAGTTCCCAGTGTGGTGTGTCCCGCAGCGGCCAGCCACAGTGGCGCCCAGGGAACTCATGTGCCTAGAGTCCCCGGTCCAGTCTGAAACGCAGCTTTAAGTTCCTCAGCGTGTGCCCCATAACCCCCTCTAGTTCCAGACTCCTCGCCTACCCTATAGAGCCATCCTTCAGAATAGGGGCATCATTTTCACGTCCTATTTCTATCTTGTCTCTTGCTGGTGTGATACTATGTACTTTAGATCGGCTCTGGAAATACTATTATGTCAAAAGGGCAAATATAAAATTTGTGTTTCTTTTCCCTGGCCAGGGGTTCTTGGTGTGGTCTCCAAGGCTTATTCTGGTCCTGGGGTTGCCTCAGGTCAGGCCTTCCTGGAGAAGGTGAGCAGGCCCCTGAGTCACACAAGTTCAGAAGCTCCTACTTAGCCAGGGCACACAGAGGGGACCAGGCTGCCTGCCTTCTTCCAATTCAGACCTGGGCACAAACCCACTGGGCTCAGCAGCCACACGGGGAAGATCCCACTCTTGTGGTCACTCAGGCCAGCTCCACCGCATGGAATAATGACAGCCTTGTACCTGGTTTCCCAACAACCAGAAGCTCTTAGCTCCTAGAAGTTCATCTGCCCTCCCCCAGGAGCCAAGACTGGATCAGGGGCACCAAATAATAAACCCAGCCGGGTGGGCGCCTGGGTGGGTTAGGCGTCCAACTCTTGATTATAGCTCAGGTCCTGATCTCAAGGTCACTAAGATCAAGCCCTGCATCAGGCTCCGTGCTCAGCATGGAGTCTGTGGGATTCTCTCTTCCACCACACCCCTACCCGTCTTGCATGCACCTTCTCTAAATTAATAAATTTCAAAAAGAGGGGAAAAAAAGAAAAAAGAAAGCCAGCATGGACCCCCACTTCTTACCAGTAGTGGAGGAGGCCTCTAGCTTCCACCCAGGGCCAAACCCCTTCCAGCGACCCAACCCTGAGCTGTGGTCTTGCCCAGCACCAAACCAGAGGCTGGAGAGAGCACCCAGAGTGCTCCTGGGCCGGTACAACCCTGCCTACTCTTGTCACACCTCACCAATGGCCCACTCTGGTAATCAAGGGGCAGGTTCTCCTCCTTCAAGGCACATTTCCCCGCACCAGCCCCCGCACCTTTCAGTTTCAGCCGGTCTCTTCTACTTATGTTGGTCTAAGGAACAGGACACATTCAAGACAATGCGGTCGCAAGCCCTGATACCAAGGGTCCATTACTTGTCGCAAAAGAGCCTTGCTCCTTTAAACTCACTACTGAGAAGAACCACAATAGAAGACTTTTCCAGATACAAAGGAGTTTGTTTTAGCTCAGATATAAATGAGAAGGCCCAGCCCTCTTGTCCGGTCTCAAGAGCAGACCGGTTCTACAGAAGGGAGTCACTAGCTGGCCTGCACAGGGTCCATCCCTTACAAAAGATCCAAGTCCCGTTTTCCAGGCAAGTTCGGCTGAAAAGTCCTTTCCAACTCGGGAGTCAGGCCGCATTCGCAAGTTTCTTCAACTGGGTCGTAGCTAGGAAGCACCAGCTCAAGCAGAAGTTTCTTTAATGGCAGTCTGTAAAAAAACCCGTCCCAACACGGCTGTCCAGTGCATCAGTTCTGTGCACGCCTCCTCGGACCAGCCCTGGCCCTCGGAATTCTCAGCTCCGCCCAGTCTGGAAGCTGACGGCACGGGTCCTTCGGAGGGCGGCGGCAGCTAGGTCGTCGCCGTCCGTCCGTCGTGGCTCAGGCTTCTGGTTCAGGACGACGCGGCGGCGCCCCTCCGGCGAGCAGCCCGCACCAAGCACTGCTGCAGGACGGGGTAGAGGCGCTGGCAGCCCTCCAGGCCCAGACGCACTGCCTCGGCCCAGCTCTCGGTTGGGCCGCCCTCCCCGCTGCCCAGCAGCCCGGCCACCTGGTTGAGCACGGGCATGAGCGCCACGGTGAGGCCGGCGGCCGCGTGCTCCTCCTCGAGTCGCGTGGGGTCCAGCAGCCAGGTGGGCGCCGGCTCCGGCGTGCGGCTCAGGCCGCAGCCCACCACCAGGTCGTACATCTCGATGCCCGCGTCGGCCAGGGCGAGCGCGGCGGCCGTGAGCGCGGCGGCCAGCGCCGAACCCCCGTCCTCGAGCAGCAGCGCCGACACCTCGAGCTGCGCGCGCGGGTAGCGGCCCAGGCGCACCGCCGGCTCGAGCGCCTCCTGCAGGGCCAGCGCCAGCTCGCGCTCCTCCCCGCCGCCCGGGGGCGCGCGGCGCCGGCGGCCAGCGAAGGGCGCGCGGCGGAAGTCGCAGAGCAGGCGGCCGCGCAGGGCGGCCGGGGCCTCCCCGCCCGCTCCGGCCGGGCCGCCGCCGCGCTCGCTGCCCTCGGCCTGGCGCGGGCCGGACACGGCGCACAGCACTTTGGTGCCTCCCGCCTCCAAGTAGGCCGAGCCCTTGGCCTGGCTCAGCAGCCCGGCGCGCGCGTACACGGGCCGCAGCCGCGTCGGGTCGCGGGCAGCGGGCGCCTCATCCTCGTCGGCCGCGTACAGCTGCGGCGGCTGCGACTCCTCAGGCCCGCGGATGCGGCGGTGGTCCCCGGGCATGGCTGTGCCTGGCGTGCGAGCCGCTTCCGCCCGCCGACCCGGCCTCGCGCGCGGGTTCTTCCGCCCACTTAAAGCCGCGCGCCCGCGCAAGGGCTGTCGGGATAGCGGCGTGCGGCGCCGCACCGCCCCCTGCCGTCCTGGAGGGAGAACCCCGAGCGCAGCTGAGCCCGGAGGCCGCTTCAAGGGCCCGGGGATCTGGATGAATAAGTGGATAGACAGCCTGGGCAGGCCTGTAGGAGTGGGACCTGGTCCGGCTTGGCTGACCTCTAGCCTCTCGGGCCCGAGCAATCCCAGGGTGTACGTCTTCGTCCTTGTGCTTGTGAAGGTTGTGATTATTTTTATTTTGCACTTGTTTGTGTGACTATCTCCTACATGTTTCCCTAGGACTTCCCCAAGAGGATTGGCTTTTTGTCTTGGTCATTCCTCCCATCCTCAGTGCCTTGGCTGGCATTATGATTGTTGGTGGATGGAATGGCCTCTCTTACACTGAACTGTGTACTCTTTGTACCCATGGGAGTCCTCACCTGGCATGTGCTTGGTGAAGCCAGGTCCTCAGCATCTTCTCCCTGAGTGCTTCTCACCCCAAGGACAGCCCCTCACCCCCAACTGGTGACAGCTAGCCTCTGCTGCTTCTCCCAGCATAGACCCGTTTTCCTCCTCCTTCCGTGTCAGCAGACCTAAGTGAACCTGGGCCCCATGGCCACCTGCTATACCCAGGGAACATGGAATCAGCCAGAGCCAGCACAAGCAAGCAGTACCTTTACCTCTAACATCCCCTGCACAGTTTCCAAGCCCAGCTGTCTTCAGATCTGAGTGAAGGATTCAGGACCAGGCAGGTCCCAATCCTCACTGTCCATCTTTGGGTCAGAGGGGTAGGGGTAGGCAACTAATGCACCTTAAGTATGCCCAGTACCAGAGAAAACCTCTGGTCTCACCCCCCACCACTCATCAAAAGGGAAGGGAAGTGGGGAGCTTCTCCTATGAACTGCTTCCAGTAACCCCATGGCCCATCTTCTATTCATTGATTAATGTCTCTCTCCATCTCACCCCCAACTCCCCGTTCTATGGCCACCTCCTCCCAGCAGCCATTCCCAAAGTTCAGGAGTCTGGAGTTGGACTTGGTGAGGACCAGAGCCAGAAGCCAGCTGGAGCCACAGGCTGCTACACAGGGGTTCCTGGGAGGTGGGCGGGTACGAGATCACATGGCATCATCAGGTATTGCACATAGTCCTTTTATTCTCTGCAGCACAAAGGATCCCTTCCTGTGGACCCAGACCCTCAGGCCTGCAAAGAACTCTATCTACAGACACGAGCAGGACAGTGATAAATAGTAATCCTGGGGTAGTGGTTTCAGACGGATGGTGCTGGTGTGTAGGGTTCAGGGCAGAAATGTAACGTGGGCCAGGAGTCACAGGCCAGCTCCCAGGTGAGTGAGTTCCAGTTACTGCTGGGTTAGGAGCAGACAGGGCTGTTTAAAGGTCCCAAGATTCCAATGTCCTCGTGGCAGATGGAGAGCTGGCTGGACGGATCCATCGGGTGAAGGAAGGATGCCTCCCAGTGGAAGCTCCCCCTCCAGCTCAGTTCTTCACATCTCCCAGGCGGAGCTGGGCAAAGGAAGCGGCCAGCTCCAGCGCCTCCTGCAGGCAGCCCACATTCTTGCCTGTGGCCTGAGCTGACACATCTTTGCCACCACCCTTGCCGTCCATCAGGCCTGACACCTGCTGCACCCACTCACTGGCTTTCAGGCCCCGGTTGGCTGCATTCTGGAAAACAGAAAGAAGCGGGAGTCAGGACAGAAGATGAGACTGAGGAAGACATGGAGAGGGGAGGAAGTGAAAAGGGATGGGGGAACTGAGCATGACTCCTGCCTTTCCGGGTGCGGCTGCCAGGGCTGAGACGGATCCTACAGCTGGTGCCCCAACCCAGATGAGGCACACGGAGTTACCAGGCCAGGTATCAGCACAGTGGAACGTGTTCCCCAAGGAGATGGCCGGAGGGTAGGGGTGCTGGAGGAGGTGACAAACGGGGCCAGGAGGATGGCTGTTTCTAACTGGTGACACACGCACACAAGAGTCTTGGCAAACAACTGTGAGAAGAACCAAGCTTCCACACCATTCCCCGCCGCCACAGGGCCGAGGGCTGCAGGGTATTCTGACCTGGGGGACTTGACACAGGCACGTGATCTTGCCAGCTTCATTGTCCACTGTGAAGAGCATGGCAGAGGTCTGAGGGGAATGTGTCTTGAAGAGCTTCAAGGCTTCATTCAGGGCCTGTGGGAAAACCTGCTGTCAGGCCAGGCCTAGGGACGAGGAGCCAAGCTCTCCACCGTACAGCAAGTCTGCAGAGCCCAGTTCTCAGAGCATCCCCTGTGCTCCCCCTTCAGGGAGCACCTGCTGGTCCCAGGAGACTGTACAGGGAGGAGAACCCAAGCACAAGGCTCTGCCCACACTCCAGCTCTGAGGTTTGCCTTCCATCCCGAGGAGCTGGAGCTCTCCAGTCACCAGATCTCCCCATGGCTCAACCTGACCTCAATCCCAGAGAGAGGGCCCTCGGGCCACCATTCCGCGCAGAGCCACGAAGCTCACAATTCCGCCACCAGAGGGTTGATCCCCCAAGAGGAGACAAGTACTGGACACAGAGCAGCATGAGGTGTCCCAACCCCTTGCCTTGGCCGAGGCGCCGCTCTCCATCTCCAAGATGACAAGGGGCTGGTTGGGGTTGCTGTCAATGAGCTGCTTTGTCTTCTCCAACACCTGCAAGGAAATCCAGAGGTGAGGCCTCAGGTCAAAGGCCCAGACAGCTGTCCACACAGCCTCCGCCTGAGTCCTCCAGGCTCCCTTCCACCCACCAGCACGCAGGACTCACTCGCTTCTGAACATCGGCTTTGCTAGCCCGGTCTAGGTCATCCATGATCTTCTTCATGGATTTGAGATTCTCCCGGAATTCATCCTTCTGCCACTGGGGGATGACTGCAGTGGCCAGGGCCTGGAACCAGAACCACAATACCACTGGAGTCCAGACCACAAGGAGCTAGGATGTGAGGCCCAAGACCAGCCCACCCTTCTGGCTCTGAACACCAAAGTCTTCCCTGACTTGTATCCAGAAGAAAAGAGAAAACAAAAAGGTATCCACTAGCCTAGACACCACTCTATAAGCAACTACGAGTGCCGTACCGAGTAGGGCGAGTGGGAAAGGGGCAGACACAGAGAGCTGGTCCCTACCAGGCAGTGAATACAGACTGTGACAGGCTCACGGGAAGCCTCCACATAACAGACATGAGGCGGCCTGGGAAGTGGGCACCCCTTCTCCCAACTCCCTCAACACTGGTGCCCCCTTGTGCTTAGAATGGGCCCCGCGGACAGCAGTGGGGGCAGCTAGCGGATTCCAGGGGTCCACAGGCCAGGATCCACAGAGCCCCCACAGAAGTCAGTTCCAAGGGCCACTGCACTGAGAACCAGGACCTGAAGCTTCTGCAGGGAGTGTCTGATGCATCCAGCCCTCAGCAGGGCCTGAGGGAAGCAGCCCGTACCTCACCAAGGTCAGCGATCTCCCTCTGCACGTCCTTATTTGGCGCAGTCTGAGCCTTCACTTTGGCCTCCATGACCGAGAGAGAGCTCTTCAAGATCTCTGCTTTCCTGAGGGCCTGGAGAGGGGCAGAGTTGTAAACCCCTGTGTGGTAACCTTCAGCTTCACTCTATCCATAAACTGCAGTGAGCACTGATGGCAGGCGGAACAACACGCCCCCAACATGGCAGAAGTTTCTCTTGGCAGTTTCTCTGCCAAGTGCTGGCAGGCTCACGCCCCAGGAGGGGCGCCCTCCTCACGCATCTGACTAGCACAAAGACTGTACCACCTCAGGCTCAGGGGAGAACCAAGAACTCCCGAGTCAGGAGCCCTTCTCACCCCAACACAAGAATCGATCCTCAAAGCCTCAGCACACCTCTGGCCCCAGCTACAGTCCCCACCCCTGGGGCAACCACCCCCGTGTACTGTGCATCTCAAACTAGGCATGTACCCCTGGGGAGATGTGAGTGAGTGCTGGGGCACCGGAAGCTACAGCCAAATTATGGCTTACCCTCCTAGAGGCCGATAGATGATGGAACAAACAGCAGAATTTACGTATATTTGTAAAGATTAAAGCCAGCACATTAGGCAGATCTGCACACGTTGGCTCTCGTTTGCCAGGTAGGGGTCACTGGAGGACAGTTCGGGGGTAGCACTGTACTTCCAGTTCTGGGCACAGCAGCTGTGGAACCGTCTACACTACAGACTCACAGACTGCACGACTCCTGCCTTGTTCCCATAAGCCACAAACCGGCTGCCACACTTACCTTCTGGGCTTCGGCCCCCGTGACGGCAACGATCCTCCGGATGCCCTTAGCAATAGCTTCTTCACTTACAATCACAAAAGCGCCCGCGTGACTTGAATTCCGCAGATGCCTGAATGGCACAGCACAAAGTTCACCGTGACCAGAGAGCCCACGCACCCTGGTCCTTACCGCACCCGGGAGCCCATGGTGAGGGCCTGAGGTCTCTGAGGTCCTGGGGAAGCTCCCTCAACAGGACAAGGGGAGGAGGCCCTTCACATGGATTTCAGGGGAGGACTCAGGCCAGGAAACCCAGCAAGTCAGAGAAAGCGCAGCTGGGGCTGAGAACACGCAGACACTGAGCAAGACACCACCTTTCTGAGCTTCAGTGTTCTCGGGTATAAAATGCAGAGAATTCTCCTGCACAGGACTATTGTGAAACTCAAATGAAATAAAACAAAAATGCTTTGTAATCCTTAATGTCCAACACAATGTTCCTGCTGGCAGACTCTGTGTTCATTCTATTTCTGGTCCCCTTTGGAATAGAAACTATATTCTTCTGTCCCTGCCACTAGCTTGAAATTATCCAAGGACTACCTTTAAAATCTCACCACAATCCTGTAAACAGGTTTTATTCCCCAGGAGCTCACAGAACCCTAAAGTTCTTGGGCACGCTGTCTACAAGTATATGTCTGAGAACTTTTAGTCTTAGAAAAATGAGTGGGTCTAGCCTATTACTCACATCCTCCAAGGACAGCACCAAATTAACAAAAAGCGAGTCCATCCACTGTTCCCCGATGTACTCACGTTCCCCCACAGAACTCAACAGAAGTGAGCGAGCCAGCAGGGCCAGAGGGGTCATCCAGCAGCTCGGACACGGGGACCCCAATGGAGACAACTCGCACAGGGTCAGGGTAGGTTTCATCAAACACAGCCCGTAGGCCCTGGATGGCTTTAGCTGCTGCCAGGGGACAATCCTGGGTGTAGACAGGCTGCCATGGAAAGAAAACAGAACAAAGCTGGGAAAAGATCTCTGGAGGTGCAGTACGAAGCAGCAGGGAAAGCACAGTCTTACAGGCAGGACTCTGGTTTCTAATCCTGGCTCTCATCATGTGCCCTGAGCCTCCTGGAATAAGGAACCCAGGTGTAAAGTCAAGAAGCTCAAAATGGGAATTTCCAATTACTTTGCTAAACTGTGAACCGAATCTTCTTTTTTTTTGGTGGACCAGATCTTAGACAGATGTGCTGCATGTGAGAAGAACCAGAAGAGCTCTGGAGGGAGTAGAGCAAAGACCTCCCTCTGCCCCCTCCCTAGAGGCCCTAAGGTCCATCCACAGGATGCCACCACTGCCCCTCCACCCCATGCAGCTGAGAATTACTGCTTCAAATGAATCTGTGTGCTCGGCAGGATGTGGTCCCATGAGGAAGAGCATCAGGACTGTGGAGAGGGCTCCACGGAGAAAGATGCTGGTGTAGGAAGGACCAGGGCTCACGGCCCGAGAACTAATGCAGAATCCAACCCACCTTGGCTGCCTCAATCATCTGGTTGGCTATCTCTTCGGCCTTCTTGATCTGTTGGGTGGACATGGCTCCCTTGGCAGTGAAGTCAAACCGAAGGCGGTCAGGAGCAACCAGGGAGCCTCTCTGGTCAGCTTCCCCAAGCACAGAGCGCAGTGCGAAGTTCAGGATGTGTGTGGCCGTGTGGTTGCTCATGATGGGCCTCCGTCGGGGCTGTGGAGGGCAGGGGCAGCTGGTGGAGAGGTCTGCCAGTCATCCTGCAATCCCTACTTTCTCCCTCCCGACTGCTAGAATTCTTAGTTGGACACGTGGCTGCCTGGATTAAGGGCTATGTTTCCCAGTTTCCCTTGCAGTGAATTGTGGCCATATGACTACATTCTGGTCAGTGGGTTGTGAGAAGATGTGAAACGTACCCTTAAAGGGAAGGAACATGCCCTCCCCTTACTCTTTCCCGCTACCTAGAATAAGAAGTAAGGCCAATTATGACCTGTGGGCCAAAATCCAGCCTTTTGTCCATTTTTATAAATGGGTTTATTGGAACACAGCCAGACCCACCTGTTTATGCATTATCTACACTGCTTTTATGCTACAGCACCACAGGTGTATGGTTGTGATTGAGACGGTATGGCTCACAAAACCGAAAATACTATCTGGAACTTTGTTTAAAAAAAAAAAAGTTTGCCAACTCCTGGCCTAGAAATGGATCCAGTGGCTACCTTCTTGGACTATGAAATGAAGGGAAACACCAAAGGAGCACAGATAGAAAAGCAAGGAAAAGCTGGGCCCTATGACTTTGTGAGGCAGAGTATCTATATCAGCTTGGACTTTGAGATGAGAAACACACTTCTACCTTGTTTTAAGTAACTGTTCATTTGGAGCTCAGTCACATGAACAGAACCTATATCCCAATTAATACAGGATCCCAGGCTCCTGAAGAAGTATTTGCAGTTAATCTGGAGAAAGACCATCCATGAAACAAGTCTATAAATCTCAACTAAAGTCACTGTCATTTGGGGCATATGGCCAGCTCAGCTGGAGGAGCTGGTTAATCTTGATCTCAGGGTTATGAGTTTGAGCCCCACACTGGGTGTAGATTATTGAAAATAAATTAATTAAAATAGAATAAGATAAAATCACAGACCTCTGACTTAAGAACATATCCATTTAGTAACTCACAGCTGCACCCATCACAAAATGTTCTCTTGCATCAGACTTAGAATCATCTCATGAATTCACTTAGGAGTGACAATCATGGCTGGACCAATTTAGAGCCAAAGGAGATGAATTATTTTCCTAATGTATATTGAGTCACCATGACATACACTTGAAATATCTTAGAATTTTATATGTCAACTATACCTCGATAAAGCAGAGATTTAAATTACAAAAATAAAAATAAAAGGGAGAGGATTGCTAACCAGGTCCAACGCCAAGCAGCATAATGTAACTCACCTCATCAATAAACAGCCGGACCTGGTCCCCGACTCTCAGGCTGCCATAGATGGTCCCTATGTGCAGCACATACCCTCCTCGCACCTGAGCGTTCTTCACTGTGAACTCCGTTTTCTAAGAGGAGTCCAGAAGGAGAATAATATGTAAATAAACCCAAATACACACACATATATATATGATATCCTCTCCATATCTACATATTATACATTCTCTAAGCTCCTCCTTCCTAGTGCGTATATATATATACCGTTATACACACACCATACCATTAATACCATTATTGTATACATACACACGCACCATTATCCACTGAAAATTAATCAAAAGGAATCACATAGAAGTGGAGCCCAGTGGCTAGAAGGGGAAGCTAGAACAGGAGCAGTAATAACTTCAGAAAGAATTTGTCAATTACTGAACCAAGTGGAATCCTCGGCAGGAAAGAACCATCAAGTACAGGCCCTAACAAGGAAAGATATACACTGCATCTCCTAGGAGAAATCAACCACCCCTGCAACTCAGCTAATGAGAAACCACCATCACCCCAAGCTTGTGATTTTCTCCAGTGAACTTTCCTTTAAAACACCACCCCCAACTTCCTTCTCCTCCATAAAATGTCAGCTCCCCTCCTTCCTTTGCTGGACGTGCCCATGGTTTTGCCATAGCTTGCACGTCCCAAATTGCAATTCTCTGCTACTTCCCAATAAACTCACTTTTCCTGGTAAAATACCAGTTTCATTTTTACAGCTGAACCGTACCTGTATTTACTGTTAAAGATACAGACCACTTTATATGTGTACAAATATATGTGTGTATATACACAGAAACAGACGTTCCCTTAAGGAGCATCCTAGGGAATGTAAAGCCATCATAAGGAAGCTGAAGCCCATGAGAAGAGGTAATTCCTCCAAGATCACAGAGTCAGCAGTGGCAGAGCTAGAGGCTGAGGCTTCTGCAAGGGAGTCTGCCCTCCAGAGAGCTAGCTACCTCTTATTCATGAGGAAAGCCTAGAGGAATCCAGGATCAACAAACACAGCCCAACCACAGGGATCCTGCTAAGAGGGACCTAACTGCAGTGGGATCAGTGGTACAAGAGGCAGCTCCCTAGGCCTCAGAAATATTGACAATGGACCACACCCAAAGGTGTGTCGCTTGTGTCTGCTCCCCAAGGCCAGAAGTGTGAGAAGCCAGAAAAACTACCCCAGCCCAGGCCCAGCCCTCTACTGGATGCCCCCATCCCTGGCTAACAAGGATGAACTGTTGGCTCACATCTTCACTGTTGTCCTCAACCTTCACCAGGTAGCCTTCATCATAGATCTGCCCGCCTTGCTCAGCATAGAAACAGGTCTTGTCCAGCACCACTCCACACTCCTGGCCGGTGCACACTTCCTCCACGAACATCTTGTCCCTGCGCAGAGCCATCACTGTAGCCACCGCGCTCTCAAATGCTGGACAGAAGGGGGAAAAGAGGGTCAAGGACTGCACTCACACATTCCTGGCTGTCTTTGCTGGATTCTATTTCTCAAACTCTCCTTAGGTTCTAACTGTCTGGTTTTATTTTACAATCAAGACCATTAGACTCCCCAAAAGGGCTTAGCAGCGGGGAATGTAACACTCAGTAGAGTGACCATCTGTCAGTTTGCTTCGGATCGAGGGGTTTTCCAGGGGAGACTTTCATATCACTGGGACAGTTCTGGTCACTCTACCTCTGAGCTGTTGAACAGGAACCTAGTGAATCTGAGAAGTATTTGGGAGTAATAATAAATTCCCTACTTCCAAGGTCAAATCACAAAGAATGTATTCATTTTATGGGTTTGCTTGGATAGATTTAGGGATCTCTGCTGATGCAAAAAAGCAAAAACACATATTGCCTGTTTCTTTGATGCTTAACTTCAGAATGCTTCTATTCTATCCTATTCTCTTTACTTATTTATTTAAATTAAGTAATCTCATGGCACATGGGTGGCTTAGTCAGTGAAGCGTCTGCCTTCAGCTGAGGTCATGATCCCAGGGTCCTGGGATCAAGCCCCACATTGGCCCCCTGCTTGGCAGGGAGTCTGCCTCTCGCCCTCCTTCCCATTTGTGCTCTCTCTATCTCTGTCTCTCTCAACTACATAAATACATAAAATACATACATAAAATAAATACATAAAATACTTTTTCAAAAATAAAAAATAAATTAAGTACTCTCTGTACCCACTGTGGGGCTTGAACTCATAACCCCAAGATCAAGAGTCACATGATCTACCAACTGAGCCAGCCAGGCGCCCCTAGAATGCTGCTATCCTGATGCAAAATTCAACAGCCACTGAAGATTATATCAGTGCCAATTTCCTGGTTTCCTGAAAGGTGTTACAATTAGGGGAAACTGGGTAAAGAGTACGAGGACTGTCCCTGTAAATTTTTTCACAACTTCCTCTGAATCTGTAATTCTTCCAAAATAAAGGATTAGAAAATTAGTAGCCACGGGTCTCTAGGAGTATAAAATTACAGAGCATGACTCTGCAGGACTACAGGAGAGGCTCTGCTAAATACCCTAGGTTCCTAATCTTGAGACCTGGCTGAGGTACGCACAGTAACACAGGAACGCACCATAGCTTCCACTGGAGTCCGAATGGTAATTATACTTTGGGGAATCATCTGTTGCTTCCAGACCCTTCTCCCGGAGCTCTTCAATAGCATAGATGTCTAGCATAATGAGGTCTTCCCCTCCAGCTCCCTTGCCCTGTGATTTCAGCTGCCAATAAGAGAAATAAACAGAAGTTACCCCAATGTGGGAAAAAGAATTCTGAAGGACCCCAGACTGCTAAACTAAGCCCAACAAAAAGCTCTGGAACAGTTTTTTAGTCTCAGCACTACCAACATTTGGGGCCAGGTAATTCTTTGTTTTAGAGGGCTGTCCACGGTAGGATGTTGAGCAGCACCCTTGATCTCTACCCACCTGATGCTGACAGCATCCCACACTCAGCTGCGAAAACCAAAAAAA
>RCUC01169820.1:0-38305 GCA_003697995.1 Taxidea taxus jeffersonii
GCTGAAAAATAAAAATTCAAATAACGTGTATTCTCCAGTATTGAGGAAGCCATTGTCTAAGAGACGATGGGCCTATGTGATCGCTGAAGATCTTTCTAGATAGAAACTTCTTTAGTTCTTTGCAGTAAGGAGAAACTTTAAGCCTATCTTTTAAAGCTTGGAATAAATTTGTTTCCAGGTAAGAAAGTGGTGTAAATCAATTTTACAAAGCATACATCACCAAGAGCTGGTGCTTAACTGATTAAATACTCTAATCACTCTGCAGAATAAAATAAAAAATCTCAAATCACTTCAAAACTATTGTACATTGTAGACTGAAGTCCAGTTTTTCTCTCCTGGATGCCTTATTATGAGTCCTACTGAGCTTAGTACCCTTTTCTCATATCTTATACCCATTATTTATTTAATAATGTTCTTTTTCCTCTTTCCCATTTAGAGAACCTTAAGAATCAGTATTGAGCCAAAGTATTTCCAACTCCAGGATACCATTTCATACTACCCTAACAAAGTGATACCCTCTGATCCCACCCAAGACTATACCCATAAAAATTCAAATCCTTACATTAAAAATGTGTATTTATACATTCTATTCATTCTGTAAGCTAGTACAATGTTAATTGATAATGATTATCACATATTTCCATGCATGTGTAACATGCTGAATACAAGTCTAACTTTCTCTTATGTGTATATATGCACAAACACAAATACATATATATGCATCTACACACCTGCATCTGGAAAATTAATATACATATAATTATCTCTGTTTTACAAATGATTATACAATGATATACAGACATATATGGCTAATTAAGTATAATCTTGTATAATCATGTAATATGGATTATCATATATATGACTAACCATATACAGATATATAGAGATATATACAACAAATAAGCTTAATATCCAATAATATAAGTAAAATTACTGCTATTTTCAAATGAAAAACTAGGACTTAATTATTTAATATATTTAAAAGAGGATCTAATAACTAAATTAACGAAGATGATGAATAATTTCTCCTTAGTCACACTAGGAAAGCACATGACAGAACCAGATTGTAAATTCAGGCTTCTGTCTCCTAGATTTTAGACCTACATCACCCTGCCTCTCATAGGTGTTGTATCCTGTCTCTTGTTGATTAATCAGTGTCTACCACTGTCTGACCTAGCATAAAATAATCAATGCGTATGTGTTGAATGAATATTATCATGTGAATTTTTATATTCCATGGGTCCAATTTCGTATGGGTGAATCTTAATAAAATGGTTTGCTTGTGAATTGGCTTAATATGGACTTTCACTGAAAATAAATTATTTAGGGGTAACCTATATTTAATTGGTTTCAGTGCTTTTTCCAGATAAAGTCAAGACATTTATGCTCCACTGGCCTCCAATATGCATTAATATTTCAATATTAAAATACTCTTTTTATGCTCTATGATAATAATTTGCTTTCCACAATTTATTCCTGTTTGTGTAGTAAATTTTCTGCAAAAGTGTGCTTTTTCTGAATTCAAAGACTCATTTCTGTTGTAGAAGCTTGTCATAAGTCTTATGCTATCCCTCATTCTCCAGCCCTCTCAAGCCTTGTTACTCATTTTTAATTAAGTGGGTGCCTAATCCTAGCCTACTGAAGCCTGTAGGCAGAATGGGTGTAGTGGTGAGCAGATCTGGTCAGGCATCATTAATTCTTCTTTCTTCTAAGCTAGAAGAGCCTGTTGTCTTTTTCTCTGAGCCCTTATTTCTTTATGATATATGATAATTTCATGAAGTCCTCTTCATTTTCTATTCTCCTAAAAATGACACACCCTAAAATGTACTTTGAGTCCCAGCATATCAGTTACAAAAGTATATTTGTCTTCTGAGTACCAATCTCCCTTTCCCTTATTTTCAAGGTTTTGTTTGTTGGATTCCATTCTTTTGTTTACCCCTGTTGATTGAGACAGATATATCTAGATGTATACTTTTTAGCAATAGGCCCCGGATGCAGATCCCCCTTTATCTGCTTGCTTTAGGGTACTGGGGAGAAAACTGAAGCCCACTTCTTTCAGGCTGTCACTGGACTTGTAGAGTAAAAATTGCTAGAGAAACAAACAGATTAAGATTTAAAGCATTTTCTGTAAGCACTTTATCCTATTATGTTTTATTTGTAAGGGTTGCATATTTTTTAAGCATGAGTAATTGCCAGCCTCAACAAAGCCACTTTATTTCTCTTTGAATGTTGATTGAATACTGAAGAATTTAACAAAATGTAGGGAAAAGGACTTTGCTGTTGATAATTTTCCTTTTGTCTAGTCTGTATTGTCTTTACATTGAGTTGAAAAACACCTCAGATTTAAGAATGAGATTCTCACAAGTTTTGCATATAATGTTATGTTCTAGAATGTGTTGGCTTCCCCCGACCCTCAGGATTTTCTCAAGTATAATTTTGAGGTTGAAGGAGTATTTTCAGAATCATCACATAAGATTCAATTTTAAGCTTATAGTACCCCAAAATAGTTTTAAGTTCATAAAATATCTTATTACCTAATAGGAAACAAAAGTAAGTTTTCTAATATGTCTTTTAAACGATCTAATATTTTGATAATGTAATTCAGGAGAATATTTGCTCTCTCAGGAACTCTCATTATCTTTCTTCTAACCAACAGCCCATGCTATCTAATCATTTCATTTAGAAATTAATAGATAATGGATGGTACAATAGAAATTGTGAAGTTATTGAATTGTGTTGGTTTGACTAACAAGGCTTATATGTAATAGCTGATATCTCCATTTAAATGCTTAGCTGGCTGATTTTAGAAATAAGTAAAGTAACTGTTAAATCAGGTCTTTCAACTTAGGCATAAAATATGCTTCTGTAAGTTATAAAAACTTAGAAATCGCATTAATACTAGACATTATTTAAATAAAAATGTTTTAAGCAATACCAAACTTTTGCAATTTAGAAAGTAACAAATTGATTCGGGTTTGCAATTCTGAGAACCAAAACACGAGGTCATGTATCTGGATGTGTCCAGAGTATCTTTCCTAAACAAAACAACCAAAAAGCAGCAAATAGGTATGCAGCCATAATCTCTTTCTAGCAAATATTGTTAAATATTTCTATTTTTAAAATTAATTTAAAAATAAGTCCTCTTCCAGTTAAGAGCGGCTGTTATAGACAGAAAGACTTTGAAAGGACAAGAGTAATCTGGTGAATGCTAGTAGACAGGGGACGTGAGTTACCATGGTATCTGGGTATTCCAAATGAAAAATCAAAATGCTTGACCTTCTGACTCTAGGAAGATGTAGATGTACTTTTCCTTATTCTTTCCAGGAGGTATAACCAAACATTGTATATTATATGTAAAACACATGGTAAAAAGATTCTCAAAGGTAGAAAGAAGGAGGCACAAGTGAGGGATTTTAAGACTAAAGTAATGACAGGCTGATGAGTTTCATTTTGCATTGTGCATCTAAGACATGGAACTAAGGATGCCAGTGACATGGAAATGCATACACACACATGCACATACACACACACGCAGGGAAAAGAAAATGAAAGGAAGGAAAAAAGACTCAACAAAAGCCTATTCCTTCTAAGCAGTCTACCAAGAAAGGGAAACAGCCTAGCAAGAGAGAAAACATTTAGACACTGCTGTACTACACACACACGCACACACACACACACATACACACATACACACACACACTGTGGTTCTACTTCCATCCCCCACCGCCCCCCCAGCAAAATGAAAAGCCTAGACTTCCACTCTTCCAGACTGAAAGGAGTTGTCCCAACCCTTCTGCTGGGATGATGACAGAGAAAGCTGAGAGTTTTGCCAGTGTTTCCATCTTTATCTAGTAGCAATGACACCTTCACCCTTATGTTGACAGTGGAGACTATGTGGGGGAGATGAGAGGTCCACTCCCGCCTTGGCAGTAGTGAAGCACCCCTTTCTCCCCATGGGGGTGGCATCAGAGGAGGACTGGTGGAAAGTCAGGGTGTTCACACTGTTCAGCAGTGAGTGAGGCCACCTCCCTCCCCACTCCAGGTCATCTGAATCCTGGAAGGAGAAGACAGAAGTACTAAAAACAAAAATATAGACCTATTTTCAAACCTGCAACTTCATATCAATTTTCTGTGAATGTAGATTTTATAATTTATAATTTTATTTATTTTTATTTACTCATAATGTTTCATAATATCAGAAAAACAAGATTTATCCATCCATTTACCCACTGGTGAAGGTTAATCAATTTCAATTTTTTAAGCCTTTTTTTTTTTTTTAAGAGACTTGGCAGTGAACATACCTGTGTCCAAATACCTATAACGTGTCTGTGTGTGCACGTGCACACATGCGTTTTATAAGAATTTGAATTCAGATTGCCTGGTTCTTAATCCAGAAATATGAAAATTTTTAAAAAGCAGTATCATTCTCCTTTACATGATCATGAATGGTATATCCTGATTGGAACACAGTGGAATTATTCCTCTAATTTCAATTATGGAGTTTTTGCTGGACAGTAACGGTTAAGACATTTTAGTTTTCAATTGCCATGGACCAGAAAATCTTCATTTGAATGAAATGTTAAATTTCCAGCAAATCTTCCAATTTTTCTTTGCAGCAGATAGCGGGGTTTCTTCGCATTAACCCTTAGCTTTTCTCAGATAAACATGTTCACACAAATTCCCTATTAATATGGAAGCTTATGTATTGGCCCATCTATGTAGAAATATGTTTATAATATCTAGAAGACCACATCTCCTATTACACAATATTTTTGCCAGGCCTTGGACAAAAAAATCAAAATCTAAGATATAAGCAACACCAGCCATGCCAATTGTATCTGTTAATTTATTTGTCAAATTTCTGAGAGAAATATCAGATTGTTTAGTGTACAGTTTTTTATCCAAGCTTACTTACTATGGTTCTTTAAAGAGATATATAGCTATCTAAAATGATAGCCTGGGTGGCTCAGTAGGTTAAGGCACTGCCTTCAGCTCAGGTCATGATCCCAGGGTCCTGGGATCGAGTCCTGCATCAGGCTCCTTGCTTGGCAGGGAGCCTGCTTCTCTCTCTGCCTCTGCCTGCCACTCTGCCTGCTTATGTGCTTGCTCACTCTCTCTCTCTCTCTTTCTCTTTCTTTCTGACAAATAAATAAAGAAAAATCTTTAAAAAAATAAAATGACAAACATGAATTATTTGATGTTAGAAACAAACATTCAAGTATACTATATACCTAAGTTTATTCAGTGAAAATGTTTAAGGCCTAAAGACCACTTTACCCGAGAACATTTAAAATAAACCAAGTAGGGAAAAAAAAAAAAAAGTTACTTAGGGTCTCTTTGAAATTATTTAAGAGTGAAATTGAAAGTTTGCAAGCAGATAAGCACCACAATTTACAAGCATGCATTTTGGGGAATGTGCAAGCTAGATGGAAATTATGGAAATGAAAGAATAAAATACCAGTTTCTAGGGGACATAAAGCAAGACAAATTGCAAAGGAAAAGATGAATAACCAAGTCATGCAGAAACTAGAAGAAAGGTAAGAGCAACTAGTTAATAATTACTTTGGGTACAGTATTCCCGGATGATTATTTCATTTCTACACAAAGGTCAGAGCTGCATATAATGGGTACTCTTAGTATTTGGCCATGCTCAAAATTAAGCAACAAGTTCCACAACAACATTTTCAAGTGCTTTGGAATTTTAAAGTTTTAAATTATTCATTTTTTGTGCTTATGTATTGTTACCTATACTTAAGTTCACAAAAGCTGTCATGAATTAAATTCTCATTAAGACTCATTATCAATGCAAATTCTACATGTCAAAGAGGGAGAGTTATGTAATAATTTGGGAAGAAGAGAAAAATTCTTATACCAGAAACTTAGACTGAGGATAAATGATTCAACTGAATACACAATCGGACTTTTAGTTTTTTACAAAGCCAAATATAGGAAACATGGCAGATATATAGCTTCTGAAACCATTAGTAATCATATTTATAATTTGCCTATAGGAACCGGGGGCCCTGAAAAAATGTGAATAACAGCGATACTCAAAACATTAATATTCTGATGAAATTATAAATGCATGCAAATTGATTATACAATGTGAGGCTCATTGTTGAAATTTGCTGTTGGACATCTAGTAAGGGTTAGACGTTAAAATCTACAGAGATGACATTGAAAAGGCAGCATACAAAATCCTATAAAAAGATATTTTTTCAAAAATACAAAGAAAAAGAAAAGGACAGCATCGATGAAGAGGTCAGCTTTTGCTTTGTTTTATTTGTGCTATGATGGAACATGCTTATCTGAAAATGAATGAACATTATTGAATGATTTTAAAAGAGAAGGTACTTACACAGTTAGGTTCAAATATATTAGATCACAAGATTCATGCCTGTGGATATTTTACACCTCCCTGGCCTATATATTATACTATCTAACACTTCTTACTTTCTTCCTGACGTGTCAAGGGCCTCAAGGAAAGAGGACAAATGAGTAGATGGGATACACAGAGAACAGTTTTGGTTAATGTTATTCTTGTTTATTAAAACATTTAGAGGAAAGTTCACATTTTTGTTGTCAATACGTTATAATTCATCATAAAGTGTCATTATTATAGGCTGTAAATTGTTAATACAATACAAAGTTCTGAACTTAGAGTTAATAAGGTGGAAAGGTATAACCAATAAAAACACTGAGAGTCTGTTAAACAGATTTGATCTCTAGCTTCTTGAATATGCATGGTTTCTAAATTTGGCATGAGAGAGGAACAGAAGAGCTGAACAGTAAAAGCCATTGAAATGGAGAAGCAAAAAATGTTAATATCTAGAAGAATAAAATCAGGAAGAACTGAATGTCCAGGGCTGGCCTTGAAGGAGTAACTTAAATTCTACTTACCCTACCTTTAGAATTAACACATATGCTGGACACAATTCAATTTTCAAATAAACCTGCTTGAACACACTAGAGAATAGCCATTTGAGGCAGGACATGAGGAGCTGAAATTCTTGAGAAAAAACTACAACATAAGTTCCACATTTATCCGTCTTTCTCCAAAAGTCTGTGCCAATGCCCAGCAAGATGAAATGGAACTCAAGGAGAACAGAGAATAGAGTTCTGAGTTGACAAATGAACTAGGACTAAAGTGGCAAAATTTTTGAGAGGAGAAGATGGGAAAGAAGTGAGACAAAAATTATTTGTCTAATATTCCCTTAAGGAATTAGCCAATTCCAGAGGTGCTCAAACACAAGGCAAGACCACGAAACCCAGAATAAAACAACACCTGGGAGGTTTCAGGAGTCATATGTTCTGAGAAGAAGAAGATGGGAATTTAAACCCTCCAAATGTGAAAGGGACACAGCAAATCCAAACAACCCTAGACATGAGAGCAAAATTCTGGTCCACCATCTTGAATAAAGTCAGAGGCCATGCACAGAGGCATCAGAATAGGTAACTGGTACTCTATCTGCCAGCCAGAAAAGAAGTGTAGTCTTCTTTGAAGTAGATAATACCATCCAGAGTCTCTATACTTTCGATTAAAGGTAAAATAAAAACTTCACAAAGCATGTAAAACAAAAATTCAGAATCAAATGATGGAATACAGATGATTCATATGATGATATAAGTAGAAGATGATGAAGAGACAGTAAAGTATACCCCCAGATGAGAAAGCACTTTGAGACTGGAAGACAAAGTAGGCTACCCCATACAGTTTTACAGTTTTATTTAGGGTATCTTACTGATGGGGCAATGAGGCAGTTTGTGATCCAGGCACCATGCAGCTCTTATCTTCGAAGATCAGACCTTGGTCCACAGATTTTAATAGAGCAAGAGGATGTGCAGAAGGACACTGTAGTGAGAACAAAGGATTTGCATGCACCTCATTGATAGCTAACCTTTAATTTGATCCTGAAATACCACCTGTTCATCAGGAAGAAAAAAAGACTATATTATCCCTAACAGATGCATGGGAGGCCTAAGCAAGTGTCCCTTGTTCTGGTCTTGGTGGGCATTTCAAAGGCACTTTATAAATCTCTAAGGGGGCTAGAATATAAAGCCCCAAGAGAGGTCATGGTGTGAATATGAACCAGACAGAAGGCCAAAAAATGAAGTCAGTATTGTCAGCACTCCGACAGAGAATGATTTTATAATAAATATAACTAATAAGCTCAAGGTATTAGAGGAACATGTGAATTCCATAGTGGAGTCTCCTCTCATATACATATATATATTCATTTTCTTTGAATTCCATTTCACCTTGCTGAGAATTAACACAAGAGAAAGATGGGTAAATGTAGAGCTTGTGTGTGTATATATATATTTGTATGTATATAATTTTCTATGTACATATATGTGTGTGTTTATACATATATATACACATATGTGTATATATATAAAATGTTCAGAGGACCACTTTTTGCTGTGTTGGAAAGAGAAAGAAAAGCAGAGTTGGGATGAGACAAGAGTAGAAGTAGAGAGGCTTGTGTGATGGTTATTGCAGAAACCCATGCATCTAAACCTAGTGGTTGGTACCATAGTGGTGACAGTGAAGGTGAGGAAAATTGTTTGGTTCCAGTTATTTCTTAAAGATAGAGCCAACAGAATTTCCAGCTGGGTTTTGGGGTTGTTATGGGGTCTAAGAGGGGAAAAAAAAAAAAAAAAAGAGCCAGAAAGGAATCTAGTTCTTTTGTCATTAGCATCTGAAAGGAGGTGCCTACAACCCACATAAGAAACACTGCAGGAAAAGCAAGTTCAGGGAAGAAAATCTAAAGTTGTCTTTTGGGCATGTCATAATAAAAAATATTAACTGAAATGGATGGTAAACTCAACCCATTTATCATTTATTTCAACGTAAAGATGGAATACGTTGATTGCTCTCATTTTGCCTTTCCTAACAATTCCCTGGAGTAATATAGGAAGTAAACTTAATGGAATCAGTGATATTTACTACTTTTTGAGCATAAATCTTCACTTGTTCTTTCTCAAGTGAGTAGTGTGGTCTCTTAAAATTACTTTTTTCCTCCAACCTGTTCAAATATTTGGCAGGAAAATGTCCTTATCAGGTCATCATGGACCCACTGCTATTGCTGAGCTAATAATACATTTTTGGAAAACTCCATTTAAATGTTGCAGATGAAAATCTATGCCCACTCTCTATGTCACTCCCAAACACATTGGAAGATGAGCCACAGGGGAAGCCCATATGTTAGAAAGGCATGCTTCATTTAGCTATTGCAACACGATGGCTGAAGGGTGCTATAGATGGGGTTGCTCAGAAAAGATTACATCTCTTGGCTTCTGGCAAAGGAAAAATAAAAGGCATAAAAAAGGCTGTGCTAAGGGCTAAGAGCTTTATTGAAATTCTACAGGAGCCTTACAGAAACTGTGAGCTTCTGACTTGTTATCAGGTACCTGCATTTGGGCATCCTGACACTCTATAATTGAAATTCATTGCTGGACCTTTAGTCTATAAAAATGGTATGCTGTCATTAGCGCTGACTGCTTGCTATATTCTCCTGTCACTCCTTAGGCCAGCTTAAACCATCTCAGATGAAATAGCCTATTTCGTGTCAGACCTCAGCGTTTGCCACTATTAAAGTGGAAAGCTAAAGCAATGTTTAGCAATGTGGTAAAGACTAATGCAGTAGGATTGCTAGAGAAGTAGGAGTCTTTTTTTTTTAATTCCCTTAAAATTTAATGTTCTCATACAGTACCATCTCTGTTACACTGCTCCTGTCAGAATGAGAATTATTACTTTTTTAATTGCATTTTAATTTAACCTGCTAAAGCCACACAGCTACCTTACACTTTAAGAAGTATTGGAATGTTAGTTCAGCAATAAGACAAGTTAATGTAAGAATTACAAGGTAATATTTCATACTCATGATATGAAGAATTGAGGCAATTATGTGGATAATTCAGCCAAAAAAGCCATATATATATTTTAATGCTTACATAAGAGATGAAACCCTGGATTTGGGAGATTTAACCTTTAGCTTATTCTGGAGTAACTGTACTTATCACTCAATGTCAAGTTACACAGTCAGATGGTCAAAGAGAACCTTGTGGCAATTACTCATGTGATGAGAGAAATCACCTCATTAACCAAAGAAATCCTAGCCTAGCTGTTGACAACTAGAACTGTTAAGCTGTACCAAATTACCTGAGCACACAGACCTAATATGGATGAAACTTTCCAATGATTTAAGAAACTGAATAAAAATACCACTGAAAATGATTCTGCTTCCCTATCCCATTGTATGGTCTCAATTTTTGTTCATGGATATGCAAGAAAGAGCTTTTTTGTTTGTTTCTTTTTTTAACCACTGTTGGGTCCGTAATCAACGGAGCGAGACTGATACAAAGCAAAGGTCAAGCAAAGCTCTATTTCGCACCAAGCATCGAGAATCAAACTGACCGGCCAGGTCGTCTCTGACAAAGAGAGGCGACCCCTCCCTTCCTTACAGACTAACTTTTATAGAGCAAAGGCCATGTGGTTGGGCCTGGCTACACACAGGTGGCCAATGAGATTGCAACACACAGAGAAAGCTGCACAGTCATGCTAGGTCACACACAGGTGGCCAATTGAATTACAATTTACCCTAGCAGATATTTGAACTAGCCTATCACCTTGGTCAGAATTGGCACCCAAAAGGTGTCCAAAGGGCAGGGCCCATACTCCTTGGTAGCTAGGGAGACAGTATGCGCCCCCACTGATTGGATACCTCTACCTGGTCTGACCCACCCTTGTATTTGGGCTTTGTTACCTGGGACTGGTTTCCGGGACTTGTTTTTAAGTAAGTCCCCTGGGAGGAGGCCGGAAAGGTCTGTTTCAGTTTTACTGCATAAACAACAAAATGGCTATTCAACCGAAATGGAGCCATTTTGGCTAAATAGGCCCTTACAACCACCACCATGAAATGATTTTTATAAAAGCAGATAACAGCATTTAAGGGTGATGGAAATGTGTTCCTCAAATTAATACTGGGTTCTGTTCCAGGTTACTCAAACTTAACAGGTGCTCAACTAGTGAACATTTTCTTTCTTTTTTTTTTTAACTTTTAAAAATCCAGTGTGTGTGTGTGTGTGTGTGTGTGTGTGTGTTCATTGTAATCACAGTGTAGTCAAGCTGCATTGTTTGAATGCTCGAATACCCAGATTCATGTCTTGGCTTCATTACTAATGAGCATAGAGATCCTAATATGGCTCCCTTTCCATATTGAGCACCAGAATCTTTTCTTTAAAATGACTTGTTTGAGGGCTTGTTTGAGGACTTGTTGAGTGGCTCAGTCAGATAAGTGTCTGCCTTCGGCTCAGGTCGGGATCCCGGGGTCCTGGTATCCAGCCCTGTATCACGTTCCCAGCTCAGGGGGGAATCTGGTTCTTCCTCTCCCTTTGCCTCTACCCATCCCCACACACTCACTCTCTCTCTCAAATAAATAAAATCTTTAAAGTAAAATAACTAGTTTGTATTTGGTGAGCAAGTTTTATAATTAAAATATAATACAGTTGCTGGAATTTTCTATTAAGCAAGAAGTTTCCATGCTCTGCGGATGAAATGCTTAGAGGGCTCCCAGGAGAGACACAGGTGAGGCTGTGCCTTACAGACAATACCTCAGGGTATTTCACTTCTGCAAGGTAAACACCTTGAGTGCAGTAAAATCACACCTTTTTATCTCAGTGTTCCTAGAGCCTAGAAAAAACACTTAGACCTTAATACAACTCAATATGGAAAAAACAAATAATCCAATTAAAAATGGGCGGAACACATGAGCAGACATTTCTTCAAAGAAGATGTACAGGTGGCCAACATGAAAAGGTGCTCAACATCATCCATCATCATGCAAACCAAAACTACAATGAGATACCACTTCACACCTGTCAAAATGGCTAAAGTCAGCAACACAAGAAACAACAAGTGTTGGTGAAGATCAGGAGTACTTAATGTACTGTTGGAATGCAAAGTGAAAACAGTATGGAGTTCCCTCAAAAGGTTAAAAATAGAACAATTTTACAATTCAGTATTCCCACTACTGGGTATTTATCCAAAACACACAAAAACATTAATTCAAAGGGATACATGCACCCCTGTGTCTATTGTAGCATTATTTACAAAGGGGAAAAAGAGGGATGGGAATAAAGAGTGCATGCAAGTGCTCAATGATTATTTAGAGAAAGCTGGAAACTGAGAGAAAGGAAGAAAAAAAAATCTTAGAATTGAAAGTAATAGAAAGAATGAGAAGAGAAGGGAAGGAGTCAGCACAAGTCATCACAGGTTCTTTTTTGGTAATTGTTATGGACTGAATGTGTCAATCCAAAATTTACATATTGACGTCCTGTCCCCCGGGGCCACTAAAGATGTAATTATGGTTAAATAAGGTTATAGGAGTGAGGCCTTGATCTGATGGGATTAGTGCCCTCATAAGAAACACTAGAAAACTTATTCCCTCACTTTCTTTCTCTCTCTCCTTCAATCCCTCTCTCACTAACTACCAAGGAAAAGGCCATGTGAGCACACAGCAACTCAAGGGAATAATCCTCATCTGGAACGAATTGGCATCTTCATCATAAATCTATAGCCTGTAGAACTTTGAGAAAATAAAACCCTGTGGCTTACAACACCCAATCTGTGGTATTTTGTTATGGCAACCTGATCAGATTAATACAGTAATCTATCCAAAAACTGAAAGATTTAACTTTGCTGGACTCGGCGGAAGACTATTCTTTCTCTGTCTGTCCTCTTATCAAAGTCATCCTTCAAACTCCTGTCCAAGTAACTATTCTCCATTAAAGCTTTTCATAACTTCTAAACTCCAGCCAGTCTCATTTCCTTCTGATTTTCTTTAATTTTGGTTTTTGGTAGTGGATTTTATCCATATCTCATCTGGGGATTGTTTTTTAAAATTCTGATAACCCCACTATACTCTAGCACAATTAGGTTAGAAACTCCGATGGTGAGAACCAGAAATCATGTCTTAAAGCATCTTCTTATGATTTATTTTAGATCTGCTGTAGGTAATTAAATTGATGTTCTTATCATCCTGTAGACTTTCCTGGGAACAAGATCCTAATTGAGCTATGCCCGTATCTCTATGTCATGAGATAAAAATTTGAATACCCAATTCGACATACTTTTTTTTTAATGGAAAACTGAAGTTTTATCTAGTAGATGCAGTGCAATGTGCTCATGGTCAATATATTATAGAGAAAATGGATGATTTTACATCCCAGGGAAAAAAGCCACCCATCATAAACAATGCTCTTTGAATTGTCTTTATAAAAAGTGAGTTAGGATACATTTAAAAGCTGTGAAAGAAAGCTGTATCCTCCCCCCCACCATAAAATCCCTATACTAGTGCTATGGTCAAGAAAGTCTATAAAATCGCATTGAATAAATCAATTAAATTCTCCCAAAGGCAAAAATTAGGTAGGCTGATTTTACAATACATATTTCTGTTTGCTCTTTTTTCATAGTAACTGTGACTAATCTCTACTGCACCAAACATTTACCTTTTTTTTTTAATCTTTTTTTTAAATTTAAGGTTTTATTTAACCTTAAATTTAACCCCCCCCCCTCTCCCAACCTCTCTCCCCCCCCCCCCCCTCAGTTTGTTTTATGACATTAAGAGTCTCTTTTGGTTTGTCTCCCTCCCGATCTCATCTTGTTTCATTTTTACTTTTCCTACCACCTTAACTCCCACCCCCGTTGCATCTCCACTTCCTCATATCAGGGAGATCATGTGGTAGTTCTCTTTCTCCAGTTGACTTATTTCGCTAAGCATAATACGCTCTAGTTCCATCCATGTCGTCGCAAATGGTAAGATTTCATTTCTTTTGATGGCTGCATAGTATTCCATTGTATATATATACCACCTCTTCTTTATCCATTCATCTGTTGATGGACATCTAGGTTCTTTCCATAACTTGGCTATTGTGGACATTGCTGCTATAAACATTCGGGTACACGTGCCCCTTCGGATCACTACGTTTGTATCTTTAGGGTAAATACACAGTAGTGCAATTGCTGGGTCATAAGGTAGCTCTATTTTCAATTTTCTGAGGGACCTCCATGCTGTTTACAGAATAGCTGCACCAGCTTGCATTCCCACCAGCAGTGTAGGAGGGTTCTCCTTTCTCCGCATCCTCACCAACACCTGTCGTTTCCTCACTTGTTCATTTTAACCATTCTGACTGGTGTGAGGTGGTATCTTATTGTGGTTTTGATTTGTATTTCCCTGATGCTGAGTGAGGTTGAGCACTTTTTCATGTGTCTCTTGACTATTTGGATGTCTTCTTTGCAGAAATGTCTGTTCATGTCTTCTGCCTATTTCTTGATTGGATTATTTTTGTTCTTTGGGTGTTGAGGGCAATAAGTTCTTTGTATATTAAAACTTGTCCAGTTTCATCCATCTTGCAACTAATTGAGCTAGAATGGAAACCTGGATCTGTGTGATTAAGAGATCGCATTTGTCCAGTTTCTCATACTGTCTTCTGAGGGGGTGATCCCCCCTGTATGACTAACTTCCTGTGGCTTTTTTTGTTTGTTTGTTTGTTTTTTCCAAAATGCTACTTTGGTTCCCAACTTCCTGTGTCAAGTTACAAACAATTTGTCATGCCTGCAGTTACACTTTTGGTTCCTGTCAGCTCTGTGAAAGAACCATATCATCGGTATGGTTTTGCACTCCCTAAGCAACTTATGGATCTCATCCACCCATGCAAGCAACTTGTCACATCTTCAGTTTTCTCACACATTTCAGTTCAAAAGTAATCCTTGTTCTGTTTTTATTTAATTCTTCTTTTCATTGAAAACATCCATACTGTCAGAGCATTAGTGACCAGACTCCCACCATTAAATCATCTCTCTGACATAAAAGGTTTTCCAGCCATGTCAATTACCCTTTTTCATAACTTCTATGACAAATTTCTTATTTGAATTATGTATCACAAGGGTACTGTAACTGCTGCTTGAGTCATTGACTATGTCCTTGGTGTTGTAAATGAAGACCCCCCCCTTTTTTTCCTTACTGTTCTCCAAAGCCAAAGGAATAAGAATGGGAAGGGAAAAAGAAAAAAAAAACTACTAAATCTAGAAAGGTAGTAGGATTGATCTCTGACACTCTTCCTCCCACAACCTCCCACAGCATCTCCCTGTGTACTTTTAGATAAGTTACTCAGTTAATCTGAATCCCAGATTCCTCTTCCATAAAGATGCTGACATATGTCCTACTTGCCTCATAAGATCTATTGAAAAGAAAAAAAAAACTAAAAATACCATGAACTCTAGTTTTGAACTAATATTTTATATAAATGATTAAACTGAATTCTCTATAAAATATTGAATTTTATACTAAAACAAGTATTTTCTCTTTACTACAATTGATAATTCATTTAAGCAGCCTGTTTTCTCCCATCCAAGTACTAACCAGGCCCGACCCTGCTTAGCTTCCGAGCAGCCTGTTTTCTGACTGTCAAAATTCTTTAAACTGAAATCCACTTGGACAGATATTCCAAACTTGTTTAGAAATGACAAATGTATTAGTGGTAACTCTCTCAGTTGGGGTTAACTCTCCTAAATGAATCTGGAACTACAGAACTCTTCTTAAGATTATAAACAAATTTTCCTGGGGATATTTTATAATCCTACAAACAAAACTGTTTATAAGGAATAAAGTTGCATGGAATAATACACACACAGGAAAACAAGTCTTTACTTAAAAAATATCTATACTCTTCATGAATTAGTCTACACATATAGCCATACATAGACACCGGGGGGGAAATTATGGACATTTGGAGGGCTCTGAACATCTAGCATAGACACAATCTTTGCACTGAAATCATCTGTGCACTAAATAATAATAATAATAAAAAGGAAATACAGAGAATTTTCATCAAACATTATAGAGAGGAAAGGAAATACAACATACTCTAATGAAGACATTTTTTTATCTGGTGAAAAGAATACCTGTCACATTCTTAGCTAGAGTATTATTCATTGTGAATCCATGTTCAGCTCTCTAGCTTGAGTTTATTCCTCTGTTAAGTTGGTGGGGTTAAGCCCCTGGGTGGCTCAGTTGGTTGAGCATCTGACTTTTTATTCCAGCTCAGGTCATGATCTCAGGGTTGTGAGATCAAGCCCTGTATTGGGTTCCGCACTCAGTGCAGTCTTCTTGAGTTCCTCTCTCTCACTCTCCCTCTGTCCCTCCCCCTGCTCACACCCTTTCTCTAAATAAATAAGTAAGTAAACTCTTTAAAAAAAATTAGTTGGGATGGGGCACCTGGGTGGCTTAGTGGGTTAAAGCCTCTGCCTTCGGCTCAGGTCATGATCCTGGGGTCCTGGGATCGAGTCCCGCATTGGGCTCTCTGCTTAGCAGGGAGCCTTCTTCCCCCTCTCTCTCTGTCTGCCTCTCTGCCTACTTGTGATCTCTGTCAAATAAAAAATAAATAAAATCTTTAAAAAAGAATTAGTTGGGAGACAGGGAAGAAGTTATAATCAAATCTAGCCTTAGAAAACTTAAAATTAAAAAAAAAATGATTGGAAAACAACAGATATTATCCAAATCCTGGGTGAAACTAGTAAGCCAAATACTAAATTCTTTTTACAGCCTTTGTTTCTAAGAAAAGAATTATATAAGCCTCCAAGTTGAAAAAAAAAAAAAACGGTATGCTTCAAAGTGCCAAATTTATGGGCAGCTTCTGGTTTTACCAATAGCGTTCAATTTCCACTGAAAAATGAGTGTGACCAAAAAGGACTGATGTTTCTAGCTTACCTGTCAATCAAATGTAAGGACAGCATGGAAGTGATCTAAATCAGAAAATTATTCAAGATCAACCCTTCAAACACCCAGAAATTATTACATTGCCCCATGAAATGTAGAAGTGCTTTTAAAATCCCATCGCCTTTTATAGAAATTAGTAAATCACAATCTGTAGCATGGGGTAGGTATATTCCTTGGTCAATTAACACAACCTTAAAACAGTTATATTTCAGCTCTAACATGAATGGGTTGAAGAAGACAACAAATATTTACTGAAGCTGCTTACCTGTCATCTACTTTTTATTCATTTTGTCATCTACCTTATGGTAATTCTAGGCTTATCTTTGTTTTACAGATAGACATTGAAGATCAGCGATAGTAAATAATTTTTCTTGGGCATGCAAGTTGCAGGTAAACGCTTCAAGTTTTAGAAGACAGCTCCGTCTACTACAAAATATCAAATCTATATCTCACACCCGACTTTTTTTTTTTTCTTTTAAGTATTATTCTTTTTTTTTTTTTACTTTATTTAAGCTTTATTTAAACATATGATGTAACCCCACCACCCTCACCCAACCCCTCTTCCCCCCACCCCCCTCAGTTTGTTTTATGACATTAAGAGTCTCTTTTGGTTTTTCTCCCTCCCGATCCCATCTTCTTTCATTTTTACTTTTCCTACCACCTTAACTCCCACCCCCGTTGCATCTCCACTTCCTCATATCAGGGAGATCATGTGGTAGTTGTCTTTCTCCAGTTGACTTATTTCGCTAAGCATAATACGCTCTAGTTCCATCCATGTCATCGCAAATGGTAAGATTTCATTTCTTTTGATGGCTGCATAGTATTCCATCATATATATATACCACATCTTCTTTATCCATTCATCTGTTGATGGGCATCTAGGTTCTTTCCATAACTTGGCTATTGTGGACATTGCTGCTATAAACATTCGGGTACACGTGCCCCTTTGGATCACTACGTTTGTATCTTTAGGATAGATACCCAGTAGTGCAATTGCTGGGTCATAAGGTAGCTCTATTTTCAATTTTTTGAGGAACCTCCATACTGTTTTCCAGAGTGGTTGCACCAGCTTGCATTCCCACCAACAGTGTAGCAGGGTTCCCCTTTCTCCGCATCCTCGCCAGCATCTGTCATTTCGTGACTTGTTCATTTTAGCCATTCTGACTGGTGTGAGGTGGTATCTCATTGTGGTTTTGATTTGTATTTCCCTGATGCCCAGTGATATGGAGCACTTTTTCATGTGTCTGTTGGCCATCTGGATGTCTTCTTTGCAGAAATGTCTGTTCATGTCCTCTGCCCATTTCTTGATTGGATTATTTGTTCTTTGGGTGTTGAGTTTGCTAAGCTCTTTGTAGATTTTGGATACTAGCCCTTTATCTGATATGTCGTTTGCAAATATCTTTTCCCACTCTGTCAGTTGTCTTTTGGTTTTGTTGACTGTTTCCTTTGCTGTGCAAAAGCTTTTGATCTTGATGAAGTCCCAATAGTTCATTTTTTCCCTTGCTTCCCTTGCCTTTGGCGTTGTTCCTAGGAAGAAGTTGCTGCGGCTGAGGTCGAAGAGGTTGCTGCCTGTGTTCTCCTCAAGGATTTTGATGGATTCCTTTCTCACGTTGAGATCCTTCATCCATTTTGAGTCTATTTTCGTGTGTGGTGTAAGGAAATGGTCCAATTTCATTTTTCTGCATGTGGCTGTCCAATTTTCCCAACACCATTTGTTGAAGAGGCTATCCTTTTTCCATTGGATGTTCTTTCCTGCTTTGTCGAAGATTAGTTGACCATAGAGTTGAGGGTCTATTTCTGGGCTCTCTATTCTGTTCCATTGATCTATGTGTCTGTTTTTGTCACACCCGACTTTTTAAGGTAAGAACTGAAACTTGGCTTGACTGTTTCATTTTTTACCGTTGTCTCAGCCATTTGTGGTTTCAGAGGGGTGATGCTTTCTCGGATCTTTCTAATCTCCTAGGAGTGAGACTCTGATGTTGGCAATGTATTCAACTTCTCGCCATCATAAACTTCAGACTCTGCAATTTTCTGTAGCTTTTATCTTTATCCAATTTTTAAAGCAGATGCCAGTTGCATAAGCAGTATCTACAGCCATTGCTCAGCAAATTCTTCCTCAATGTTATAGCCTTGGGTACTTTCCATGTGTCTTACTTATGGTCAATTTTGCAGGGACCATAATGTTGAATTTAGTCCAGAAGAATGTTCATCCACCCCCTTGCACTTCTGTGCTTGAAGAAAAGTTGCAGCAGTGATATATCGCCCCGTATGTTGGAGTTTCTTCTGGCAGGAAAGATACAGATAACTTTATTGGAAATATAAAGCTTCATTGAGTTCCCTCCCTCTGAGAGGCTAACAACATTCTTTCCCTGAGACAATTGGATGCACCCCACTTATAATCCTTCTTCACATAATGTTAGAAAAAGAGGCTTTAACCTAGGAAAATATTGTCAATATGTATTAGACCAGTTTATTGTTGCTTCAGACGAATAGCCCCAGTCCCTTGAGACGTCTCATGAATCTTTACATAGCATAATGCACTAGAGATGTATCTGTAAAGAAGGAACTAATGAGTGGTGTTATATTATCTTCCAATGCTCCCCAAACTACTATTCCTCTCCCATGATATGTGTAAATACTTCATTGAACCTAGTCTTCAAATTAACACTTGAACCCAACTTACAGCATATCATACTCTTAAAATCCCAGTATCGGCTTTCATAGTTATTCTCTTGTTTCTGTCCTTCCCTTTTATTTTGGTCCTTTCTTTATTTTTATCCCACCATTGTAACCCCCTAATGTAGTAATTGAACTCTTTTTTTCCTATTTACTCATTCTTATTGAGAAAATTCCCTAAAAGTGCACTGTGTATATGTGTGTGTGCCCCCCTTCTATATGTCTGTGTGTTTTCTTTGGCAAGCAGGTAGGTAAGATAGGAAAACTATACAGAACTCCTTTCTAGTGATTTTCTTCTCATTCCTTCTCCATAACAAAGCTTGACAGATAATACTATCTCTAAAAGCAAAACCATAATTGAAAATATGAACACTACCAGAAGGGTTATTTGCAGCATCACATTGTACAGAGATAGAAAGAAAACTTCACTCCTGACTCTTAGGGAGGAAAAAAGCATAACAAAGTGGTTTGATGACATCTAGTCAGAGTTTCTTCAGTGTTCTTTCATCTTATGCCTTGAAGGTTTCATGGGTATGGTTTTCATTTATCAGTGGCGTTTCCATGAGAGGCAAGACTGTGTTGATAGGCATTGTTTGATACCTGCCTACCACCTGAGAAAGTTGGAGGTTGTTTTGGAAAGTTGATGGGGCTATCCTGGCCAGCAGAGTGTTGCCCAGTGAAATTCAGGGCACCTTGTCAAATTTGAATTTCAGGTAACGGAAGTGAGTACTTGCAGTATACATGTATACTATCCATATATGCATGGGATATGCTAAAATGGGATTTGTCATTTATCTGAAATTCAGATTTAATTGGCCATTCTGTATTTTTATTTGCTGAATCTGGCAACTCATAACACCTTTACTTGTTCTAATCTTTTCCTCTTTAAAGTATAACCTGGTGGGCGCCTGGGTGGCTTAGTTGGTTAAGTGTCTTCCCTCAGCTCAGGTCATGATCCCAGGGTGCTGGGACTGAGCCCCACGTCAGGGTCTCTGCTCAGTGGGGAGTCTGCTTCTCCCTCTACCCCTCCTCCTGCTTGTGCTAATGTACTCTCTCTCTCTCAAAAATAAATAAATAAAATATTCAAAAAATAAAACATAACCTGAAAAACCAAGGCAATTCAAACAATTTAAAAAAATTTAAACTCCCATTATTTTATATCCAAACAATTGAGAATGACCTCCCTTTTTGAACATGTGTGTTTTATCTGTAGGTCATTCCACATGGTTTTTTGGTTACTAGTAACAAACAAATCAGAAAGGAATTTCTTATAGGAATAAAAAGGGACTTAATGTAGAGAAACTGAAATTAATTAGAAAATTAAAAGTATGTCTATAAAAGCAATTTTTAGGAAGAAAAGTTATTAGAGACAGCACTGGAAATCTCTAAATTCTATGGTTACTTCTTCAGCTGCTCAGTTCTCTGTGAGTTTTTATTCTAGTTCCAAGTTCTCAAGAGTACATGACTGGACCACCTGGGGTAGCATTTCTACCTCTGTACAGTGGATCTGTATGACAGATTAAAAAAAAAAAAAAGTTGGGGAGGTTTGGTAGGCAAGCAGTACATAAGCTACCCTGACATAGATTAATTATAAGGAAAAATCTTCCTTGAGCCATTCTTCAATTCTGAAGGGAACTAGTAGAAATACATTAACTCTTTACCAATGGAAAATACAAATTTCCAAAGTGCAATACAATAAAGTCATAAAAACGAAAGGTAAATCACAGAGCTTTGCTTTTACCTTTGTTTTTGTTTTTGTTATTTTTGGTTTTGTTGTTGTTTCTCAATAATTTGTCATAACATCAGAGTAGAGCACCAGATGGATAGAGCTTCCCTACCCCAGAAATGGCATAAGATGCTTTTCAGCAATAGATTGGCAGGTAGTACAATGAAAGCAGCATGATTACACAACTCAGCCAGATTTGGGTGTGAATTCTATGATTTTTTTTTTTTAAGATTTATTTATTTATTTTGAGAAGAGAGAGAGAGAGAACACAAGTCAGGGGAAGGGCAGAATCTTTAAGCCGACTCCCCGCTGAGTGTAGAGCCTAGGGATGGGAATTGGGGCTCGATCTCACAACCCATGAGATCATGACCTGAACAGAAACCTAAACGTGGATGCTTTATCAGCTGAGCCACCCAGACACACCTCTGCATCCTATGTTCTAGGAAATTTGGCTAGTGTATTTCTCTCTCTGGTCTTCCATTACTTGTTTTCTAAACGCATACAGTAAGGCTCAGCTGTGACTGTGAAGATTAAAGAAGATAGTATTTGTAGAAAATTGTAACGCATGGCCTCCCAAAGAGAGAGGGGGAAGAAAAAATCCCAAACTGCTTATTTGGTGGTTACATTCATGGTAATATCCAAATGGCTCCAATCAAACAAATCTTCCTCCAAGTGACAGTAAACTGGACAAAACAAATAATGCCAACCCAATGAAGGCAGAGAAGAGTAAATAAAAGCAGAATATAATGAAAAAGAGATGGCACTATAGAAAAAAAGATAATAGCACTTAATGAGTTTTGAATTTTTATGGCTTTTAGTACCAACAATATGCCTACAAGTCTACAACTTGCTGGGTGGCCAAAAGTTGGATAGAAAAACTGAAGATAGGGCACCTGAGTGGCTTAGTAGGTTAAGCATCTGCCTTCAGCTCAGGTCATGATGTTGGGGTCCTGGGATCGAGTTCCACATTGGGCTCCCTGCTCAGCGGGGAGCCTGCTTCTCCCCTCCGTCTCCCTTGCTCATGCTCTCTCATTCACTTTCTCTCAAATAAATAAATAAAATCTTAGAAACAAAACAAAACGGAAAACTGAAGATAATATCTAGGTGACCCCTAAAATAAATTTAAAATAACTAAAATTTTAACTGCCCTCCTCTCACAGAAGACATTAATTTATCAGTTTGATTTAATCCAAATTAATTGTCTACTAAAACACATAAAAAATACTCTTTAGACTCCTCTACAGATATCTTTCACAATGAGAATGATGTAGTCCTAAGATACTAAACACATAAAGAAATAAGAAAATAAATCTCTTTTCATAAGAAAATAATTAATAGAGACTAACCCTAAAATTATCCTAACCATCATAATTGGCAGATAAGAGTTTTATAGGAACTACTATAAGTAAGCTCAATGTAAAAGAAAATATGTCCACAATGAATAAAAGGGAGAAAGCTTTGCAGAGAAATATAAATGATCAAAAAGCCAAAAGAGTCTAGAATTATCCCCATCCCAGGTGTGATCTTTAAGTACATCTTCTTCAGAAGAATCTTATATAGTCAAATGACAATAGGAGCCAGGCTGGAAACATAAGTGAATGAAATACTCAGAGTGCAACACGAAAGATACTGACAGGGCTTGTGGTGAACTAGGAAACACTGCCTCTATACAAAGGAAATATTTCCTATTTGATTCCAGCCAAATTGTTGCCTCAAGTAGGAATTGGCAAATGCTTTTTTTTTTTTGTAAAGAACTAGACAGTAAATATTATAGGCTTTGTGAGCCATATGATCCCTGTTACAACTACACGACTCTGCCTTCATACTGTAAGAGTAGCCATGGATAATGCATACCTGAAATGTTGTTGCTGTGTTCCAATAATACTTTATTTATATAACATGTATTGGGCCAGAGTTGGTGCGTATGATAATAGTTTACAGAACATGGTCTCACAGAAATTTAGGTTCAAGTTTACCTAACATTCTCTATTTCAAGAAAAAGTGGACCACCAAAACTGGACTCCTGTCATAGAGTAAATATGCATAAAATCCTGAGAGATAAGTAATTGTTTTCCAGTCCACAGAAAGAATGGGATGTCAACCCATGCAAAAGAACATGGTCGTGAAAGATCGAAATACACGGACAGTGCAAGTCATTTGGTTTACTTGTAAGACAGAAACTGTGTGGGGTAAAGTTAAGAAAGCCAGACAGAATTTGGTATAACCAATAAGTGCCACTTTTTTTCTCACTGAATTAGACAACAACTAAGACATTTGAGCACAACAATAACAACTCATATGGGCGAAGAATATATCCAGATGGATCTCTGCATACCAGCATTATATCCAGTAAATGGTGGGTTGGAAAACTTAGCTCCTGAACTCAACATTCAGCATCTTAGTATTTCTTTCACTTTTTTTCTTTTTAAAGATTTTATTTATTTATTTATTTGACAGAGAGAGATCACAAACAGGCAGAGAGGCAGGCAGAGAGAGAGGGGGAATGGGTTCCCTGCTGAGCAGAGAGCCCAATGTGCGGCTCAATCCCAGGACCCCGAAACCATGACCCAAGCCGAAGGCAGAGGCTTAACCCACTGAGCCACCCAGGCGCCCCTTCTTTCACTTTAAAAAAAAAATTATTTATTTGTCAGAGAGAGGGAGAGAGAGCACAAGAAGGGAGAGCAGCAGGCAGAGGGAGAAGAGGCTCCCTGCTGAGAAGGGACCTGATGTTGGGCTCAATTCCAGGGTCCTGGGATCATGACCTGACCCAAAGGCAGAAGCTTTACTCACTGAGCCACCCAGACATCCCTATTTACTTCACTTTTATACACCTGGACGCTCTACCTCATACCCCCCACAACACACACACACACACACTCATTACACTCATTAAATGTAGACTTTGAAGTGTTTGGGATAAAGAGCAGAAAGCTCAGAATTTCTACCTCTCAGTTGTCAGGGAGGGATAGAACATAGCAGTAACTCAAATCCCAAATCTGAGACTATCTCTGCCCATCAGAGAAAGGTGCCCATCAGAGAAAGTGACCACCTACCAATAGGGTGACTTCTTTTCTCTTTGGGAAGAAGAAACAGGTGAAACAATAGGATAGAAATGTTTAGGGAAAATCTTTCTTTCCTACTTAGGAGAGGAAATAAGTGTCCCTTACCCTCAATAGCATACTGATCCCAAATATGAAATCCCCTAAATGTATTGAAGAACTTACTTCTTGCTATGTGCAACATAGCAATAATCCTGAACTGTAACATCAGTTATGTAAATGATTTATATTGCTAATTCCTCATAATATGGATCTCATGACTTTGTTTTAAGTCTACTATAGATCTTCCCTGACTTATGATGAAAAGCCCATCCTAAGTTGAAAATATCATGTCTATACTGTACTTAATACACCTAACCTACCAAGTATAGCTTAGCCTAGCCTATCTTAAACATGCTCAGAACACTTATATTAGCACACAGTTGAGCAAATAATCTAACAGAAAGCCTATTTTATAATAAAGTGTTAAATATCTCATGTGACTTATTGAATACTGTGCAGACACTGAGAAACAGAATGGATGCATGGGTGCAGAATGGTTGTAGGTGTTTTGGTTGTTTAACCTCATGATTGGGTGGCTGACTAGGAGCTGTGGCTTGCTACAGCTCACCAGCGTTATAGGAAATGATCATACCACATGTCACTAGGCTGAAAAAAGATCAAAATTCAAAATTTTGAAGTATGGTTTCCATGGAATGCAATCACTTTCTCATCATCATAAATTTAAAAAATTCTAAGTTGAGCCATCCTAAGTCAGGGACCATCTGTAATACAATCCACATTACTAAGTATCTGCTCAAGCTGTATGAGCAGTAGAAAATGCCTTACAAAAGTTCCATGCCATCTAAGATGATTTAAAAACAAGCAGAATCATCATAAAAGATCTGAGAGTTACTATTCTCTTAGACGTCCATTTAAAGTCCCCGAGGGAAGCTTTTAATTTAATGCTTCACATTAAAAACTAGCTTTGAATTGTACATTTGCCTCTGAGGCACTGAAAATAAATTTTAAAAAAGTATGCCATACATCTTACTCAAATATTCTCCATTACCAAATGGACCCAATACCTCAGCCTTGTTGTTTGCCCCCAGATTCCAGAAGTATTTGTTATATCTACTTCCAATAATCTGATTGAAATTCTGGAGCACTGCAGTGAAGTCTACATCATAAATTACTATTTTTTTTTTTTTTTGCTAGATTAAAATCTCTTTTTGCCCTTCAACAAATTCTGGTGATGAGTTTCCCTCAAACTGTGAAACTTTCCAATTCATACCTTCTGATACAAACTAATCAGAAAATCTAACATTTCTGCATGGCTAAAATGCAACAGAGAAATCACATCTCTGGCATTTTGTGGTAGGCAACAAAGGTGTTTATTATAAGATGATGTTCTGTTATATAGGAAATGGGAGCATAAATATACTTGTGCTTGTATATAATATACTTGTATATTGTATATTTACCCATTCATAAAATAATTTTTTGGTGCTCAAATATTAACAGAAGATAAGTGTTTAGGTGGCGATATAGGCATGCAAACCAAGAAAAATATAATACAAGTGCTAAGCATCAAAGTATTACCTAGAAAATAGTGATTTTGGAATAATAAGGATAGTTCCTAGGTAATGTTTATAATAACATTAGAAAATAATGTTACCTAAAATAATGATTTCTTCCATTTATTTACACTTTTACTGAATATTTATTAGGCACCTACAAGGTGCCTGGTATACTGCTAGAAATGAAACAATGAATAAGACATAAAAGATTTTTGTTTCATTGATCTTATAACACAGTGGTTTCAGTCTTTTACTTTTAATCATGCACTGAATAACAAGACTTTTTTAAATGCTAAAAAAACCTGCATACTTACTATTTATGAATAATATATGTATATAGGTAATACTATAATATAAATAAAATGCAATATAAAACCTACTCCAAAATGTAATCAGAGAGGTGATAAAATGAGATAGACTTTAAAGTATTGTTTTATTTATTAACACTAAATGTTTTGATTTCACTAGTATATTAATATAATATATATACATAGGTAATTATGAAATACCACTTTCATTTTTTTTAAATATTTTATTTATTTATCTGTTTGAGAGAGAATGAGAAAGAACACAAGCAGGGTAGGGTTGGGGGGACAGGGGGAAGGAAGAGTGAGAAGCAGACTCCCTACTGAGCAGGGAGCCAGTCGCAAGACTCGATCCCAGGATCCCGGGATCATGACCTGAGCCGAAGGCAGACGCTTAACTGACTGAGTCACTCAGGGACCCCAGAAATACTGTTCTCATTCTTAATAACATTTTTGGTGAGAACACATGTTCGTATATGTTTATTTTTAAAATATGTTTCATTTATCAAGCATAATCAAGCAATAGTTGATTTAAAAACTAATGCATTTTGGAAATATTTTTAAAGGAAAATCATATTTCCTAGGTTTATTCCCTTTTTTTTATCTTTTTTTTACATGTGTGTGTACACACACACACACACATATGCTTTTAGCACATACTGTTTACAGGAACTAAATCTCATAACTATAAGAGTACTTTTAAACATTTGGTTTTAGTTTGCTTTTCCCAGCCTGAGTTTCTTTCTAAAAGCATTGGATTTCTCACTTGCTGTTTAAAATATCACCTTTATTTTAAGAGACCTTGAAATCCTCCACAGAGGTCCCAAAGTGCCCTGTTTTGGCCTTGGCTTCTCTGCAGGCTTGTGTAAGGCTACAAATTATCCTCCGGGGACAGGAGATATGGGTCATGTGATTCATAAGAGAGGAAGAACAGAGTCTTTGAGGAAATCTGTAACAATAGAAAAGGAGATCTATGACAAAGTGCCTAGGGGAGAGGACTGTCTGTGATGACGTGGGAAAGCACTGTCCAGAAGCTGGAGCTGTGGGGCAGAGCTTTGAGGTGGACAGTCGACACTTGGAATGGGAAGTGAAGCAATCCCCAGAACCTGGGTTTCTGGGCAGAAGAAAATATCCTCCCTGGAACATTCAGGGAGCTGGTATTCCATATGCTGAAATGATAGGGCATGTCATCAGGTTATACTCCCCACGCAAAAGTGGATTTTTGACAAGAGAAACAGATCCAAAGCATCGGTTCCCTCAAGAGAGCTTTAATGCCCAGAGGTTTACAACATTGCCTTACCTCTTTGCTCTTCTGGATTCTACTCACTTTGCCCTTTTTTCCTTGTATTGCAATTATCTATGTATTTTCCTTTTCCAGATAAATGAGGATTTTCTTAGAGGCTAGGTCTGTGTGTAATTCTCATCAACTCCATTCTCTGATTCCTTTAAGCAGGAAGGAATTCCAAAACTGTTTATAGAAGAGTTATATATACTTTCATTGATAATTTGGCTTTTGAATAGTTGAACGTAAGATACTGTTCTTAGAGATAATCAGCTTTGAGGGTACTTCATCATTTATGACTCTTTTACACATTAGTGACGACAACAACAACAACAACAACAACAAAAATGTGGCAACAGTAACAACAGATTCACTCAAACAAGCTTAAAGCAAGACAGGATATTTATTGGCTCATGTAGCAGATAAGCCCAGGTGGAGGATGTGACTTGATGCAAGAGTTCTTATAACATCGTCAATTCCAGTTTTTCTTTATTTCCCACTTAACTAGTTTTCACGTTGGCTCTGTTCTCTTTTCATTGTTTAAAAAAGGCTAGACGGGGCGCCTGGGTGGCTCAGTGGATTAATGCCTGTGCCTTCCGCTCAAGTCATGATCCCATGGTCCTGGGATCGAGCCCCACATCAGTCTCTCTGCTCAGCAGGGAGCCTGCCCCCACCCTCTGCCTGCCTCTCTGCCTACTTATGATCTCTGTCAAATAAATAAATAAAAATCTTAAAAAAAAAAAAAGGCTAGAGAAATTCCAGTCTCACCTGCTAACAACTAGAACCCAGATGACTGTCATGGGTTCACCATGAACCCATCAGTGTGGGGAACAATCATTAGGTCAGTGGGAGAAGAAATGCTGAGGAGGTAACCAGCATACCTTCCCCGTGGTTATAGAAAAATAGCAACATTTCTAAAACGTGTATATCGTCAGAGCCCTCAAGCTTCTTCATAATTTTCAAAAAATTCTTTTAACTTTCTGCAGTTGTGGGTGTTTTTCACTAATGATGTTTTACTGCCAAATTGGCCATATGTTGATCTTCTCTAACAACCACTCTTAAGGAAAGGAGACCCAAGGGGGGGGTAAGCAGGAGCCACTTAAACCCACTTACACTGAAACTGGATACTTTACTGTCATGCAGCTGACACTGACAGATGTAGCAGAATTCCTTCTTGAATGATGGAATTGTTTTGACAAGTCTTAACGTTTGAGTAATTTTTAAGACTCAGATGGCTATTATTCCTAGAACCTATTATTATGTGTACCTTTTGGTATGTCTCTTGACAAAAAATAAAGCCACACAAAAGCCCCAAAATTCAAAAAACAAAACCCAGTCAAACAGACCTCTTCATCTGATTGTCTCGATCTCAAACTTTATATACTTATACTCAGATACTTTTGTTAATGCCAATCTTCAAAGGCATACCAAGCTTTAATAATTCTTTAGTACAACCTGTTTTAACATGATGTTTTAATGCTTTGTTCCTGTTCAGTACCTGTATTTTCTTACACCCTTTTTAGTTACACACTATTCACGTAGTGGCTTCGCAAAGTGTTGAAAAAGCTCTACTGTTTGCCATCAATTCACGTGGTTTTCACCTTCTTTCCACTCATTGGGTTGACATCTAGGTCTTCATGTGTCCATTGTATTCATCTCTGTGTTCTTATATTTGTGATAATTGGAGAAGACTCTTGTAGTCCCAGTTGGGAAAGCCTTATATCTGGGGGCTGAGAGTTGGTGTCCATTTCCTGCCTTGTGATTTACTGAACCTAATTTGAGCCTTCAATTTGTAAAACATGGGATAGAATAATTATATATATAATATAATGTAAACCATCAGAGTATTAGTTTTGCTGTAGTAATCAACTACAAAATCTTCTCAGTGGCTTCTTTTTTAGATTTTATTTATTTATTTGACAGACACAGATCACAAGTAGGCAGACAGGCAGGCAGAGAGAGAGGGGGAGGCAGGCTCCCTGCCGAGCAGAGAGCCCAATTCGGGGCTTGATCCCAGGACCCTGAGATTATGACCCAAGCTGAAGGCAGAGGCCCAACCCACTGAGCTGCCCAGGTGCCCCTTCTCAGTGGCTTCTAATAACAGATGCTAATCACTTGCTCCTATGGTATGCCTATCCTAGGTTTACTGGCACTCTGTTTCATGTTGTCTTCATTCTGAGAGCCAGGATGATGAAATAGCTTCCATCTAGATTTATTATAAGGGAATAAAATAGGATAAATAATATGATTTCTCTTAAAGCTTCAACCCAGATGGGGCAGGTGGCATTTATGCTGCTATTTCCTTGGCCAAAGCAAAATACAGGACCAAATGTAGCATCAGGAGAGAAGTGCCCCATATATGTCCTTGGTAGAATTAAAAGTATTTGGTGAATTACACTACTGATTCAGCTATTTCTCTTAGAGGATTTTTGAAAATATAAATTTAATTTTAACTAAAAGGCTGCCAAATGGTAAATACTCAGATTTATGAACCTTACAACATACTTTTCTGAGGACCAATTTCCTTCTCTTTGAGATGAAATTAGTACTCCTTAGTTTGCCAGTTTCAGATGTTCGGCCTCAAAAATAAAAATTAACCTTTTCCTCCCTCCCCATCTTCATGTAAAATCATCTACTAGGGGAGTTTCTACAATGGATTTCTAAGTGAGCACCCATGTCTGGCTCTTGACCCTTGTTCTAACCTACTCTCCATACAGTAGCTAGAGGAACCATTTCTAAAAGGCAAATCTGATGACATCATTTGCTTGCTAAAAAGCATTTGTGTCTTCTCATTCCTTTGACAATAACATTTAAAATCATTAATTTGGGTTATATGGCTCTGAATAATCTAGAGTCTCTTTTTTCCTGCCAGCATCACTTCTAGTTGCTCTGCTATCTCTTACTCTATGCTGGGTTTCCCTTTCTTTCCAGACTAGACTAACTTATTTCTAGTTCTGGGGCATTGTATAATATGTTCCTTCTGTGTAGGGAACTTTTTTCTTTTTTTAAATATTTTATTTATTTATTTGACAGACAGAGATCACAAGTAGGCGGGGTGGGGGGGGTGGCGGGGAAGCAGGCCCCCCCCCCCTGCTGAGCAGAGAGTGGGATGCGGGGCTCTATCTCAGGACCCAGGGATCATGACCAGAGCCAAAGGCAGAGGCTTTAACCCACTGAGCCACCCAGGTGCCCCCTGTGTAGGGAACTTGAACCACACTCTGCATCTAGATTACTCCTTACCATCATTCAAGTTTCAGCTGAATGAGTGTGATCATAAGGATGCCTTCCTTAGTGTTTCACTGCAACTTGAATTTTTCTTCCATCGCTCTCATTCAACCATGATGACGTATTTATTTACATAGCTTTACATGTTTGCTTGATGCCAAGTCCCTTGCCCTGTCTTCATGGTCACATCTATCTGGTCCACTTTGAATCCCCATTTGCTTATATAGTGCCCAGCATTTACAAAGTGTTCAATAATTATTTATTATCTAAATGAATGAATACATGAGGAAAAATGAAAGAGCAAATGCAATAGTTTATTTGCAAGGGCCTTTTTAATGTAAAAGAAAATGTGGAAATATAAGGAAGAACTATGATTATACCAACAATACTTACAAGGTAAAACAGGTTGTGTTTTACATAAGATTTAATTCATTTTTTTTCCTTTCTAAAGATAAAGGGAAAATAACTAGAAAGCACAGTTTTGAATTTTTTCTCATGAATTAGGATGTTGAAGTGTTTTTGTAGAAGAAATGGAAGCCCTATTTTCATGAGAATATGTATTTTCCTTTCCCAAACAACAGGTTTATAGCTGACTTCTAATTTACAGAGTGTCTACTATGTTCAAGGTGCTATTAGGGTGTTCTATAAGAAGTGTAAACAGCATGTGACAAAGTACAGATGTGACAGAGAGAGCTTGGTAAGATGAGGGCCCAGGAGAATTTCCCTGTAGCAAGGGAGTAGAATATAAGACTCTCTTACAAAAGGCCAGTGAAAAGGCTTCTTAAAACATGAAGGAGCAGGGACGCCTGGGTGGCTCAGTTGGTTATGCAGCTGCCTTCGGCTCAGGTCATGATGCCAGCGTCCTGGGATCGAGTCCCGCATTGGGCTCCTTGCTTGGCGGGAAGCCTGCTTCTCCCTCTGCCTCTGCTTGTGCTTGCTTGCTCTCTCTCCCTCTCTCTCTGTCAAATAAATAAATAAAATATTTAAAAAAAAAAAAATGAAGGAGCAGAGAAGAGGCTAGGGGTGTTTTGGAACTTTGTGGATTGAGTTACCCTGTGTGATTATAATTAGGTCTGAATGGGTAACCTAAATGCACAACCTACGGCAAGTACCAGCCATATAAGACTGAAATGCACACCCCTGAATCTGGTAGTATCTTGACTCATTCATTAATCTTGATTGTGACTGACACCCTGGAAGGCTGGCGGCTACTATATCTGTATTCTTTCATTCATTCATTCATTTATTCATTCAACAATCATTTGTTGAACATCTGTCAAATTCCTGATTCTCCCATTGACTCTAGAGATAATCAGGGAATAAAAATGTGCTGATTCTTGTCCCTTGTGCACTTTGAGATGGAGAATGGAGAGCACATAGGGAATGACATTGTCCAGGAGGACAGCCCATGACTAGAATGGGGAAGAATGAAGGACTCCAGAGGAAAGATTTCTGTTGGCTCTTTCTAAAGGTCTTTCAATGTTTGCACAGAACCCACAGGATCCCCATGCCCCAAGAGATGGAGGACCGAGTTTGCTACCTAAGAGTCTTGCAGCTTTATAGCCAACAAGCAATTAGTTCTTAAGAGAGTCAGTGCTCTCTTGGCAAAGTACAGGACAACAGCAGCAATGTCAAGGATGGTTCTCCGATTCTTTTGTGGGCAGCCAAGGTCACCTGGGGGCGGGAGGGAGGAGGAATAAAATACCTGGGCATGCTTTGCAGAGAACTTGTATGGTATTCAGGATATTTCCCAGAATACTGGGGGAAGTCTTTGGAATGTGGGATAACCTCCTGAAGAGGGAATGGGTCAAGGGATTTGTATTACAGTTATTATCATTGCTAGAAAAGTAAAGACAGTGAGAGAGAAAGAGAGAAGTGATAATCCCCAGATCTGAAAGTCAGTGTTTGCATTTGCAAATATTTCTCCCAGTGTTTCTCAACATAAAAGCATGTTTAATACCATAATTTTAGGGACACTTGGGTGGCACAGTTGGCTGAGCATCTGACTCTTGGTTTTGGCTCAGGTGGTCATCTCAGGGTCGTGAGATCAAGCCCCAGATGGGGGGCTCTGTGCTGAGCGTGTAGTCTACTTGAGATTCTCTCTCTCTCTCTCTCCCTCTGCCCTTCCCCCTTGCTCCTGTTCTCTCTCCCAAACTAATAAATAAAGAGTTGAAATAAAAAATACCATGGTAGTTTTAAACTGTGCCTTTTGGCCATATCATTATATAAAAAGAATTGTTTATGGTTTTCTTGACTTCACAATTACCATACTGAATGGCTACATTGTTTTCTCTTTTAAAGGCAAATAGTACCTCTACTCTGAAACATTTTAGCCATTTCTATTTCTCATGATTATAATCAATTGCAAAGTAAAATTTTGTGTGCATATTATATTACTTCTTTTGCAATTATTTGTAGTAATCTCTCCTAGAATTTAACTCATTGGGTCAAGATATTTTTGATTTTGTGAGCCAGATTGCTTGCCAATGATGTAGGCTATTTTTAATAGAGCATCTTTATCAATTAGATGTAAATTGAAGTTTGGCTTTTGAATAGACGTTAAATGGAATTTGTTTTTTGCTAAAACATTTATTATATAGATTTGCTAGTGGTTATGGAATACAACCCATTTCCCTCTTAAACCTTTGGAACCTGATGAATCTCAAAGAAATACCAATTTATCCTTTTTCTGGAATTACTTATCTGACAAAATTTAACTCCCCCCCCGCTCCCCTGGTGAACTATTGAACACAGTTCATTTCAACTCTCATTACATAACTTCTGAGATCAACCCCATCACACCCTAAATAAATAGGAAGATACTAGTGAGGATGAATTCCTTGAATTTGTCTCTGGATTGTTTTTCTCATTTCTTCATTTGGCACATTTGCTTTTACATGCACAGCAGATGGTCATGGGAGAAAGAATACCCAGCTGAGAAGGGAAATAAGCTCTTGCTGCTGTAGGCACCATTCCCACATTGCTGTGTTGTATTAGGCAACTAATAACCTCCTTGGGTCTACCTGGGCCTCAGTTTATTTATCTGTGAAATTAGATAGTAAATATATTTGATTTTTTTCTTCCTAGAAAATCTGTATTTGCAGAAAGTTTCTTGATTCTGATACTTTTTTTTTTAGTGTTTAATATCTGTGAAATGAAGTTAAATCTTTCCATAGATATCAAGAGTGAGGAGTTGGTATTGCCAGCACACAAATGAGCTTAGTGTTATATACAGGTATCTCATTAGCTGATCATCTACATGGCTGAGGCAAGGTATGGCATTTCTGTGGTGATGCCCCAAGGGGATGAATTTTAATTTGAACTTAATTTTTAGTTGTCCCTTAAAATGCATTTTGCCAGGGACACCTGGGTGGCTCAGTTGGTTAAGCAGCTGCCTTCGGCTCAGGTCATGATCCCAGCGTCCTGGGATCGAGTCCCACATCGGGCTCCTTGCTGGGCGGGGAGCCTGCTTCTCCCTCTGCCTCTGCCTGCCTCTCTGTCTGCCTGTGCTCGCTCGCTCTCTCTCTCTCTCTCTAACAAATAAATAAATAAATAAATAAAATCTTTAAAAAAATGCATTTTGCCAGATCATATTTCATGATACAAAATTGAAATGACAATCATTTTGTGAATAGATCATTTTCAGTCACATGTCAGGCAGTACATGCATACTAATGTATGACATAATCAAGTGAATCAGAAAAACTTATGAGTACTGAATTAAAGGTAGTATGAATATGATTCTTAAGAGAAAAGTTAATGGCAGTTTATGAATTAACCTATTTATGTTCAGTAACAACAATAAAAATTAATGATCAACAGTATTCTTTTTATTTTATTTTTCCAAAAACTTACTTCCTTGGTGTTGCATCCTAAAAAAAAAGTACATGATTCTGTCTTCTCAAGCATGGTAACTATAACTTAAATTCTTTTAACTTTTCAAGGACTTCTGTGTATTTATTTTTGTTTCTGATAAATATATAGGATACTTTTATAGTATCTAAATTCTTATATTACTCTTCCTGTGAAAAAAATATTCAAATATTCTATGAAACTATTAAGAGATTAAGAAACTTCAAATTACTTGGGACAGAGAACCATTTATATTGTCTGGACGTGATGATCAATAAGACCAGGGCAGAAGGTAATGCAGTGAAGGGTCCTAAATAAAGATTAGTTATCTCCAAATGAACTTGTCTATAAAAGACCCATGGGAAATTGTTTTAATAAAAGAATATCACTGAACTAGTTAATGACTCGGAAAGGGAAATTAGGAAGTCTTTATAAATCTTACAGTTATTATGCTTTTCATCCCACTTTATCCTTCTCTGAAACATAGAAAATGTTAAAGTGAGTCTAAAAACATCACCCAGTTGTTATTAATACAGTTTTCCCAGATCCACTGATGTTTTGACACCACGCCCAGTGCTCTCTGTGGCTGCTTCAGATCATGCTCAATCTCCTGTAGGTTACAAATTCCTCCTCAACAAATGTCTGGGTAATAGCACACTCTTCTCTTCATTTGGCTTTTAATGTGGGGACCCCTCTCCAAGATCCTCTGAGATGATTTTCTGTGCTATGGTAATTAGAGTAGTGAACGTGCTGAATATATTTTTGGCAGGGAAGGACTCTGCCAGATAAATAAAGCAGCCCAGGTGTAACAGAGGAAGGGAAGTAGATATTGTAAGAGGTGCTGCCGGCTTTGTTCCCCCTTAGAATTTTAAGTCCGTTTCAAACCTTTCCTTTGCCTGGACAGTGACACTCACAGTGCTTTGGAAAATTTAACTGGTGCAATCTCATGAAACTGAGAATGGTCCAGAAAACCCAGATAGAAGTTAGTTTAGATTGGAGGAGTGCAAGCATGCCAATGCTACTCAATTACCTGAAAAATATATTAAGGGCTAATTTAGTATTACGTTTCCCCACAAGTATGGCTGTTAAGAAATTCACTTTAAATGTAACTACCCAGGCGCCTGGGTGGCTCAGTGTGGGTTAAGCCGCTGACTTCGGCTCAGGTCATGATCTCAGGGTTCTGGGATTGAGTCCCGCATTGGGCTTTTTGCTCAGCAGGGAGCCTGCTTCTCTCTCTCTCTCTCTCTCTCTCTCTCTTTCTCTGCCTGCCTCTCTGCTTACTTGTGATCTCTGTCTGTAAAATAAATAAATAAAATCTTTAAAAATAAATAAATAAATAAATAAATGTAACTACCCAAAATGCTAAAACTGGGATTAATATTTAAAATGTAAAATCACAAATTAATGCAAAAAGATCCATAAAAATGTTAAGATTAAATGAAACGTCTTACTGGATTTGCGAATGGCTTCAAATGTGTCCAGAGAGAAACACCTTACCTTCATACCTTCAGCATCATGAGCTTGAATCAGGAGTTGGTCTTCTTCATCTTTATAAACCTCTGAGTGGACACCTATGATATTATGTGCCCAAAGCCCCTTTTTTCCTACACATTGCCACTTTCCCTATCTGACCGATATCAAGTAGCCCCAACCCCTGGCTCAAAGATCAGCAAATAATCCAAGTTGAACCCAAAGATATTTTCCCGGATACTTGGAATGGATGAAAATAGCAACTCATTCTGACCAACTTATTTTGAAGATAGATCACACAGAGTATGAAGTACGAGAACAATAAGAAGAAATGTGATGGTGTTTTTGTCCTAGGACCCAGGTTTTCCTGAAATTAAACAGTGATCTTGTTTTTAGGCTCTCTGAGACACTTGAGTATCTTAGCAGGAAAATATTTAACTTATTTTTAAAATACTCTGCTTTTGGAGGTATCTGAGTGGCTCAGACAGTTGAACATTGAGCTCTTGCTTTCTACTCTGGTCATGATCTCATGGGTCATGGGATCAAGCCATGAGTTGGGTTCTGCACTCAGTGGAGAGTCTGCTTGGGGATTGTCTCCCTTTGCCCCTCTCCCAACTTGATCTCTCTCTCTCTCTCTCAAATAAATAAATCTTTTTAAAAAAAATTCTGCTTCTCCTTTGAAATTCAAATCTTCTAGGGTGTTGAATAAGCCAAAAGCATAGATGTGTAAAAATAACTTGCAACTCTTTCTCATTGCAATTTAACCACATGTTCTAAATTACCTCTTGAAGGAGCTTGAGTTTCTGTTATCTGAGCCCCAGAATACTAATTAATTTGCACTAACATAAAGTATATACTCATTTAGCATTTGAAAACAATTGAATGAATGAATAAAACCCCCAAAGAGTGCTAATTAATTTGCACTGACACAAAGTACATACTAATTTAGCATTTGAAAAGAACTGAATGAGTGAAGTAAAGGGTTAATATGCTGAAACTTATGCTGTCTGTATGAGTCAAAAGGAGTATAGCTTTAGAAAATGGGCATGGTAAGAAGGATATTTCAGATGAAAGACATCCTGTCAGTCAAGATAAGAGAGAAGATAGATGTAGGCCATGGTGGAAGGAGGCAGTTTAAATGGAGAGTGAGATCAGATAAAAAGATGGTAGGACACAAGAATAGATATGTTGCTGGAGGTTTTTTGTTGTTTGTTTGATTGTTTGAGAAGGGATTATATTTAAGAGAAAAGGGAAAGCAAATCACAGTTTAGAGACTTGGGAATGATGGGGTCAAAGCTGTAGTTTAGGGACTTTTGGAACCTTTGTCTAGCATGGTAACTTGAACAGAGAGTAAGGACACCAAAACTAGCTAAGATTCTCTTTGAATTGAATAGTTCAGTTATAACTAACTCAGAACTGCTCTGAGCTAACAATAAGAAACTAGATGGATAAATCTCTTTAGAAGAAGGACTCCGAAATTTGGTGACTGAAGGTGGAGAGAGAGAGAAACAGTAGATTTGTAGAGGATTCCAGAGTCTTGTGCACAATTTGTCAGTCCACAGAGGAAGTCAAAGCAAATGCCCTTTTTGAAGAAATGCAGGTCTATTGTACGATCCGTTTTAGACACATCAAATTTGGAATGTCACAGTGGAGGTGACTAATAGGCAGCAGGAACCCATAAATGATGTCTGATAAGAGGTTGTTAAAATATAAAATGACAACTAAAATTCTAAGTGTTGAATAAATTAGACAGCCATTAGTTATTCCATCATTTCCCAAGATAATGTAAACCTAGTGCCTTTTTACAGGGTATGTTTCTGAACTTCAGAAATATATACATGTTTCATTTAGGTTTATTTTTAGTGAAATATGACATCAAATCCAAAATTTCCCTCACTGCAATAATGTTATTCACTACTGGAATGATAAAGAGCAATTCTCTTACTGTATGGGGTAAATTTGTGTGTCTGAAGGTAGATTTTTCTAGAAGGGTTCTCTACAAATATCTGTCAGATGAGTGAACAGAAGAGTAGAACTCTAAGAGTGGGGATACTGGTATCAATTATGTAATCCAGAGTCTAACGCACAGCCAGCCTTTAGGAAATGCCCACAGGTAGATATGTTCCTCCATCAAACTCAGTCTTAGACTGAGGGCCAAGCTAAGGGCCAGATTAAGACTAATAAGTGCCCTGACTAGTTAATAATTTGGCATCTGGTAGGAAAACACACATACACAAACACAGGCACATATAAATACTTATTCTCTATTTATAGAATGTCACCTGTTTTGGAATGTTTGTAATTCATTCACCTTTTTCAACCACCTCTCCCCAAATTCCCTTTGCCCAAGAATATTATTGAGTAAGGCAT